>CAJNSZ010001613.1:9002-23901 GCA_905329745.1 Rotaria sp. Silwood2
GAGATCACACAGGTCAGACCCACTACTTGGTCCGGTACCGTCTGGGTTTGTTGTTGGGGCTGTGGGTGGTGGTAGGGGGTGCGTTTGGGGTGGGGGGGGGGGGGGGGGGGGGGGGGTCTTAACAAACCTTCCGCCTCTACTTGCAAGTCCAGTTTCTAAAAATTTTTCAAAAGATCCTATTTGCTCAGCTATACGGTGGCTTTTTTGTTTTTTTTATTAACTCATTATTCTGGCGACCATTTATGGATAACTCCACATATTCTATTTTAATTTTTCTAGGCATTGAACGTAATTTAAAAGTTTGGAAGATAGATCGTCGTTGTTTAATAACTCGACGACGTGCATTTATAATAACTTTCTTGATTGTTTTATTTGTGATTATATATGATCATCCATTTCTTTTTTTCCCATATGATGTATCATATTGTTTTTTTAAATTATTTAATCAATTAATATTATTTTCATGTGATAATGCATATTATTATGCATATGGTTATAAATTTTCATTAATTAATCTATTATTTATTGAAAATATTGGTTTAAATAATTTAATATTACCTATATTTATTATATCAACGAATATAAGTTTAATATTTGGTTTACGTCGTCGTGCATATCAACGTCGATATCGTTTAGGTCGAACAAAAAATTATGATTGGAAAGAACGAAGTGTTATACTTTATATGTTTCTTTCGAGTTTAGCTTTTCTTTTTTTAACATCACCCATTGGAATTTTAGGTGTTTGGGCAACTATTCATGGTCAACATATACCAACGAATAATTTAGCATTTATATTAGATTTATTAGAAATAATTCATCATTGTTCACATTTTCCTATCCTATTAATGACAAGTTCAATAATTCGTAGAACAACATTTCAAATACTTTTTCAACCTCATTTATCAAGACAAAATTCACCAAATATTTCAAGACAACCTATACGAAAACATTCTCTCTCGTAATAAAAAATAAAAGATATTCATTTTTTTAATTTATGTCTTAAGAAAAATTTTCTACAATCATATCATTAGCTATTTTTATAAAATAAATTGAACACAGAAAATCATAGTTCGTTCTTTCTGTTATTTTTTGCCAATAATAAATCTTTCAAAAGAAATTAAGATAAGTAAAAAAAAAAAAAACTGAAACAATTTTTGATTTTCAACTAATTCAAAAGAAAAAAAGAAACTTATTCCGTAATTTCGTTATCAATGCTATTTGCATATTCTCAACAGACTTTGAAATAGAAACAGTCATTTCAGAAGATCGCCAAAGTACATAAAAATCTTCAACAGCTTACAAAGAGATAAACATAATCAATACAAAATCATTTTATTTCATTTTTATTCAATTCAACCAAAGTAGGACTATGAAATATTTATATCAATGAATATTATCATTGAACTAAAAGATAAAAATTAATTTAACTAACTGTTACTAAGGTCAAAATCTGCAAGACATTAAAATAGTTTTACTTCAAGGACGAAGTAAAAATATAGTTTTGATTTTTCTTTCGATTTCATTGTATTTAGAATTGTGCACAGTTGGATATGTAATAAATATTAAATATGAGTTTTATATTTTTGAAGAAGAAAAACTAAAAAATAAGAAATGAATTTTTAATAGAGCCAAATAAATTAGAAAAAAAAATAAACACGGCACAAATTACCAAACCAACAAATTTTTTGAGCCGTAATGCTCCACAACCAGTTTTTTTACTTAGACCTTTTCAATATTCAACACCAAATAATCAATATTTGAATCGACCAACTACTATTATTCGACCTATACTTTCTTCAAATGTTAATTTACCAGTAAGATTTTCATTTTTGATTTATTACACGACTAACAACCTAATTATAGGATAAAATGTTATTTAAAATACAAATTTAATTGATGAATGCAAGAGAAAAATATTTAATATGTAAAATAAAACATATAAATATCACTTTCAATTTCTTATTTTTGATTATTTTGAATAGTTTTTAAATTTTTATCTTTCAAAGCAAACATTTATGAATGAATTATCAAGTGACACAAACTATACAACAATACGCTTTTACAATGGTCGTATCTTAAAATAGAAACAATGAAAAAAAAAAGAAAAATCTGAAACAGTCATAATAAGATTGAATGTTTGTTCGAAATTAAAATACTGAGAATTAAAAAAAATAAATGCGAAAACATCGGATTTAAATCCGAGTGTTATGTGTACTTCAAAAAGTGACCAGGTATATTCACTTTGTTTTTTATCATCTGAGACAATATCTAGACTATTTGCTTTCTCAACTGTAGTTTTTATGCATTTTGAGCCTTTTTCGGGGGATTTTTTGTTAGAAAGCTACAATTTGATTCAAAACTAATATCAGATTCGGAATCAGCGTTAAAAACTGAGTCGATAGATATATGTTGTGAATAATTCGGAGAAAAAAATTTTTTTTTGAAAAAANTCTTGACGGATCCTGCTCATCTTCGAACTCGACCGAGACATTGTTAAGACTGAACTGTGTAGAAAATTTCATCGTGATCGGACTCTCCTTTCGAAAGTTATCGTGTAAACGGCCGGACGGACATACTGACCGATTCTAGAGTGTACTCACTTTTTGAGTACACAAAAAAGAACTCTTATTACTAATTAAACCTGCTATCTATAATATAAGTAAAACATAATTTTGATAAAGACATTAAAAGAAGTCTATTGAATAGCAAAAAATAAAAAGTTTTCTCAATATTATAGATCGTTCGACCACCATTTGTACGACAATTTCTTCGACCACCAATCGTTCGACCTCTCTCACCAAGATCCGTAATACGTGAAAATTCATTTAATGAAGTTGATCCAATTACTATTCAAAGAAAAACTCCTATTAGAATATCACCATCAAATGAATCATCATTATCTATTCCAACATTATCAACAATTAATTCAAATCATGAAGAAATTCAAGAAAAAAAATCATGTTGTTATTGTTTTCCATGTTGTCAACAACAAACAATAAGATCTTCAAAAACTAATAATTATTCAAATTTTACATTCAATACACGAACAATTTGTATAATTATTATTCTTCTTTTTATCTTTTTTCTTATTGTCATTATTCTTCTTATTGTCTTGATTGTTGTTGTTCATCGTTAGTTAACTTTCTTTCTTTCTTTCTTTTTTTTTTTCTTCTTCTTTGTCTCAAAAGTATCAAAGTGAAGAATCATGCTGTTACTGTGGTTATATCGCTTCTAACGATACACATATCGTTTGATCTATACGATATATACCGCCAATAAAACTGACTGATTCTCTAAGTAGTTCACCGCTTTACTGCTCTTCAAGTAGTATTGCTGTGATAGAAACAAGAGAGACAAAAAAGAAACTAGATATCATTTATTTAAAAGAAAAACTTCTCTTGGGTTCACATAATGATGAAGATCAGACTATACATCTTGACATAGCAAAGTACTCTTTGCTTTTCAATTCAAGTATTTGTTTTTTCTGTGGACATCATATTCATCTTCTTCAATCATATTTATACATATATATATGAATATATTTAAAACACAAAAATCTAGTATACATCTATTGAATCATTAAGAACACAAAAAAAAAAACATGTAGAACTGAGAATTTATTTTAAGATTGAAATCTTGAAGTAACAATTTAGAAGGACTTTTTTTTTTTCCTACAATACTCTACTCTAAAAATAAACACTTTAAAAGCCTATCTCTTCCATTTTTTTTCTTCTTCCTATTCTATATTTATATTATTGAAAAAAATAAAATGGCAAGGAAATCCGAGTATGTTATTTCTATAGAAACAAACAGAACGACAAAACAGAAAAAGAAGATATAATATATATATGTCCTCAAGCAATTATGTCTATAAAACAAAAAAAGAAAGGTTACTTTATTTAGTTTTTTATTTGTGAAATTATTCAAATTACAAAAAAATTTCATTTTATTTTTATCTCACTTAAATTTCTTACTTGAATTATAAACAAATTAATAAAAGAAAAATTCTTTTTTAGGTCTTTGTTTTTTTTTTCTCTGTGGGCGATAATCAATTTTAGGATTCATTTGTTAGATGTCTACTATGAGAATTTATGTACATATATATAAATAGATCATTTTTTTTTTTTTGTTTTACGATTCAACTGAAGTATACTCTCCACACATCAGTCTCAACAATAATCAATCTATGAGAAGACTAATTGTCACCAATGTGTAAAAAAATCTCTGTTACTGTTGATTTACAATCTTTGATAAGCATCAGAGATTTTTCTTTTTCTTCTATTCCGTCAACCAATAAGAATCTATTCATTTGTTGACCAATAGAAAATTTAAGAATGTAAAAGAGAAAAAAAATGAGAGAAAAAGGAAATGATTATTCTCAACATGTAGACAAGAGGTCTCTTTTGTCTTCGTTTGTATATGTGAAAAAAAAAAAAAAAAAAAAAAGAAAGAAAAAAGTAGAGAGAAAAAGAGTGAGAACGAATAAGTAGCACATATACACACGCACATATTTGCCCGTGTCGTGAGTGGAGTCGAACCTCTTCAATCGATCTCGAAAGCCTTCTGAGAGCCTTCTCAGAGCATCTCTCATCCCGCACGCCTTCGTTCGAACACGGTAAGTGGCCAATTCTTCTTTCTCTCTTTTTCTTCTCGCATTTCATTTCTTTTCTTTATCGTCATTTTTTTATTTTCAATAATATTCATACAACAAATCATCCTTAAAAAAAAAAAATAAAATAATAAAACAAAAACCATGTTTCAGGATAGTTCAATATCATGTCATACGATTCATCATCTCCACCATCAAGATCAACACCTATATCATCAACTGTACCGACACAACAACCACAAACATCATCATCATCAAATAATGTTGATGATACACCTAATTTATCATCATTACCATCATCAACAACATATGATCCATTTTTTCCAACATTTGATGATGGTTGTTCAACATATTCAACAAATAATAATAATTTAAAAAAATCACAATTATCATCATTTGATCCAACAATATATCAAAATTCATTTGCAAGTCATTTTTCACCAACAGGTGTACCATATCCATTTTATTCGGACGCAGCAACATCATATTTTTCAAGTCAAGCACGTACATATTCCGATTATCTTTGTCAACCAACATATCGTACATCAACAACAAATAATCCAATGACAACAAATCCTGTATCAACATCACCAACAAATACAAATAATCCATCAACTAATTCATGGTATCAACCGACACATTGTACGGATCCAAGATTTGCAAGTAATAGATTTTTAGAAATAAAAAAAAAACAAAGAAAAATCAAATTTGTATTTTGTTTTTTATTATAGTGACACGTTTATTAACTGGACAAACTCCATCACAATATGATATGTATCAATCAGCTACAGCTATGATTGATCCATTAAAATCTGCTTATCATCCATTTGCATTTGCACCAAAACGTAAACGACGTGTTCTATTTACTCAACAACAAGTTATGGAACTTGAAAAACGTTTTGATAAAAGTCGATATTTAAATGCTCAAGATCGTGATCAATTAGCACATTCATTAAATTTAACATCTACACAAGTTAAAATCTGGTTTCAAAATCATCGATATAAAACAAAAAAAGCTGCAAAAGAAAAAGGTGGTAATAATTGTGTTGATAGTGGAGATGAACAACCAATGTCAACTAATAATCCTCATCAACATCATTCACAAATACAAACGAATATGTTTCATTCACAAGTACAAATTCCATCTGCACATCAACGTCTTCATCATGCACATCATTTACATCATCATACACCACTTCATTTACTTAAACATGAACCACGTTAATTATATAAAACAAGAATTATTTCGAAAACAAAAAAAAAACAAAAAAAAAAAAATACTATTCTATTTTGATTCTTTCTTTCGTTTTCTTTTTGTCGTGCAATTTTCTTCTTATTGTGTTTTGGCCAATTGTTTTTTTTTTTTAGAAGAAAAAAAAAAAAAGAGAATTATGTCTTTATCTAAAAATTTTTATCTTTTTATTGGATATGATTAATTCTATTTGCATGTTAAATTCAATCATCATCATCATCGTTGTCGTCCGAGACCAAAACGGGCCTACACTCTCAATGTCATTTTGAAGTGGTAGACGCAGCTGGATAGAGACAACAAGTGGATGAAATGTTGGCTCAACGACGATGATGATGACGACGACTAAATGAAAGCAAAAGAGAAATATAAAAAAAAAATGCCATCTCTTTCTCTTTTCACATACATATCGCATGTGTCAATATTTATTCGATATAAACCAAGCAGTTTAAGAGTCCAACAAAGAAAAAGACATAATTTTTCGACTAAATCACTGATGTAATAGTTTGTCAGCACGTGTTAATCATAATTGAAATGTATTTAACAAATTCAAGAATGATGATGCTTTCTCATTTTCCTTTGATGGAATTAAGAGAGAGAAAAAAAGGCGTTTTCTTTCTAAAAAGGTTTATTTTATTTTATTTTTTTCATTCAATATATATACCTTATATTGCCTATGGCATTCATTTGTAAAATAAAGACATGATGATAATGATGCCTGAAAGACAAAGAAACACTTAAAACACAAGTAAACCAAGTAAATTGAAGAGAAGAAAAAAAAAAAAAAAGAAAGAAAGAAGAAAGTCAAACAACCATTAGAATAGATTTGTTCTATTATTCTTCTTGTTATGTTTTTTTTTCACTAATAGAATATCCAGGTCATATTAAACATTAAATTTTACTATCGTTGTTCACAGTTTTTGTTATCGTTTTGTTTTTCAAGCGTCAATTGATTATGTAAATATATTTATATACATCGATAGGTAGGTGGTATTATTATTTGTTCAAAACTTAATTTACAACCATTTTTATGAACGTAATTATATTTTCTTCATTTAACAAAAAACAAAAAAAGAAACACAGTGATAATTGAAGTTAGTTAAAATACGATTTTTTTCTTTTCAATATTCATAATCATAAGGAAAAAAAAAGCAATTGATTCAAGTAGCTACTTGTTAAATATATTTCGTCGTCATCCTATGGAGTTATGCAATTGTTATACACACGTGTCTCTAGATCGATGCTAAGCCACTCGCAAAATATAGCGCGCGCTCGACGGGAGATCGACGAAAGAGAAAAAGAAAAGTGGCGTCCAACCAATTCTACCTTCGTCGCCCCCCCCCCCTCTTCTATCCTCTTTCTGATTTTAAACTGTAGTGATTTCATGTATTGCAATAAACACACGGAAATAGACTTGTTTGATTTATATGAGAGGCGGGTTCATATGTATATATTAAATATGTCACATCAGAAAGAAGCGGATAGTTGAAGAGAAAAATATTAAGATTTTATTGAATCAAATGTATATAAACAATTAGTAAGTTCCAGGGGTGATGATCCTCCCCCTGCCATTCTTTCAATCCTAGCAGCTTCAGAACATGCTTGATAGGTTCTATTAGAAAATAATTAAAACATAAACTTTCTTTTGAAATAAAATATGCAATTAATAAAATGTTGAAAATCATGTTAAACATGTTCAATTAGTTGAATAATATAATCAAGTTAATAATAATTCGTTTTTTTTTTTAATATTCTATTGTTGTTGTTCTATGTTAGCTTCATTATTTCTATATATACTTTAGAATTGTTGAAGAGGATAAACATTATTATTTTTTCGAGTGAATTCTTATATCGACAAGCTAGCTATCTTGCCTATTAAACGATTAGAGAATCCATCATCACATTGACAAGTACCATCTCGTTTTATTTTTTCTTCATTCGATGTTTATTTGTCGACATATAATTAGTTGTTGAGAATATTGCTTGTTGGATAAATGCGTGAAGACATAAGAGTACTTCTCACCTGTACAGACTAAATACTCAACTGATTGGACTCATATCAATAATAAGATGAGAATGAGATAAATAATAAAACATCAGGTATTTTAAAAAAAATCTATATATAGATATTTCGTTTTTTTTTTTCTTCAAATTGTAATTAGCGATTTTTCTTTTTTTTTTTTTGCCTGTGGAATTTTCAAGTAGTTCCACTCGACAAAATAGTGCGTGTGTATGTCGAAGGGAGCCAGATGATGATTTTTTTTCTTTTTACTCTTGTTCCTCTTCCGTCATCATCTCATGATTGGCTAGTGCTCTATCGGAAATTTCACTTCCGATTTATAGAGGTTATATGTTCGATGTGTGTGCCTTCTGCTCAATTACATGCGCGTCTAACAAACATTTGTTGCTTACGTCAGATTTTTTTCTTTTTTTTCTTACTTAAAAGCAAGTATACCGATAATGGACACCGCACACTATTGAATATACTCAAGAAAAGTCCTTCAACATCACCTGTGCAGACTTTTCTTATTATATATTTAATGGAAAAAAAAGAAAAACTACGAAGCTAACTTGTTGTTTCAAGCATAACAAATGAAGATATATTCTTGTTCTCCATTTTGACGTCATTAACAAATTTTTTACGATAAGATGATTTTTCACTAACCCTTGTGGAAAGCAATTAGAGCCAATGAATCTACATTATATATATAATATTACATCGAAGTGAAAAAAAAAAACCGAAAAATGCTCACTCAACAACATGTTACTTCTTATTAAAATGAGACATGTTGTTTTGTTTGTTACGAAAAGACAAGAAAAAAAGAAAATTTTTTTTTTCTCATTGAATAGATAAATATGACGTCAAAAATACAAAGCTCTTTTACACATATGTAATTTTAAACAGCTCATTAATGACACGTGGATAATAATTATGATTATTCTTATCGATAAGAATATAGAAAAAAAAATGATTTAACTTATTGGATACAGAGTACGATTATGGTTAAAAATTATTTTTTAAACTTCATTGATTTGTTTGTATTATGATATATCAAAGATAAGCATAAAATTATGAGGCCATATTATACAAGGATTTCGTGCGAGTGGTTAGAAGAAATCATCCCACTTATGAAAATTTTTCGTTTTTATTTCGTTTATTGATTCTCAAAAAAAAAAAGCAACACGTTCGATCTCGTCCATTTTATCAAAAACCTTCCAATCGACTTTCTGGCGTTCTCAGCACACCCTCGGTCATGTATATATATATATTCTAATTTTAATTAGACTACTAATTAGTTTCTCGAGAATATGATAATTGTTCCCTCTGGTGCTCTTAATGTATTTGTAAACGAAATCAAGGAAATAATATTTTCAATAAGTAATAAAATCTTATATAGTTTAAAAATCATTTAAATGAAATATTTATTTGCCATTGTTCTAGATTAAATAATGAAGAAAAAGAAAAAGATTGTGTCAATACAAATGGCAGTCACGGCCTGAAGCAGCCAACACTGGCAGCGGTGAAGAGGAGAGGATTGTTGTGTTTTTTTTTTTTTTTTTGCCCAAGACGAATACTTGTCTTCTGACAAAATGCAAAAATAACTTTCGGCTATATTGGGAGAAAACACAAAATTTCCACAATTGACAGGCACGTAACTCATAACTGAAGGGAGATGTTTGAGTGGATGAATTTCAGAAGCAGGAGAGGCATAAAGCTTCCCACGAGAGTGAGAGAATGTATAAGAGTGTACATCCATACAATACTTGAAAATAATTCATTATTATCCAGCAAAACGAGAAAAATTGCTTCGAGATTTCATCCTATCTGTTTGAGATATTTTTATGTACACCCTCGCATAGAACTTGCCCAGCTGTTACCATTTATTGGAAATTTTCCACGCCAACATTAATATTTGTAAATAAAAATTTATTGAATCTTTTATAAGAAGTTTTTTTTTTTTTCCTTATTTTTATACATTAATAATATTGATAATTAAACGATAGACTTACCCTCAGAGAAAAAAAAAATCAAAAATTAATTTCCTTTCTTTTTTCTTTGAATTATTATTATCTAAGAAGATATTGAAAAATGTTCAGAATTTTCGACAAAAGAAAAAAAAAAAGAATTTTTTTTTTTTTTTCTTTATTTAAAAAATAAATACATATAAATCTATTTATTTCATGATGAAATGTGGCATTTGTCTGAATATATATACACAATTCAATTATCTCAAGTCTTAATTGAGAATCGAACGGCGCCGAATGTTAATCACAATATCTACGCGTGCAATTTTTTTATCGTTCATTTTTCTTTCTTTTCTTTTTTTGTGTCTTGTCGGAAACAAATCTACCAATGAAATTCATTGGATTTATTCGTTCATTGAACATTCATTGGTGAAAAATAAAGAAAAAACTGAAGGAGAAGAAATGAACATAACTATTCTTTTCTCTCTCTCTCTCTCTCTCTTGTCAGTTTAATAATCCTCCACTTTGTCGTTGAAAAAACGCAACACCAGCCGAGAAAAGTACTTCTTATATTCATCATCATCATTGTAGAAGACACTTCTGTCCTGTTGAGTGCGTCAACTTCAAACGACGAAATAAAAAACTCTCTTCTTCGTTTTCTTTTTTTTTTTCTGTTACTTAAAAAAACACAACATCATCATCATCATCATCATCTTCTGTGCACTACTAGGTGAAGTGTTGTGTGGCTGCGTACATCTATACATTCATACATAAGCGATTGCTTTTCTTATTCTTATTTATTTATGGCACTCATAGAACAGACGAAGAAAAGAGCAAAAACCGATTAATAATAATATATAGAAACATACTTTAACTAGTCGACAAGAAAAAAAAAAACAGTTACATACGTCATCATCGATCACGAACTTTTTCTTCCTAGAGACCTAGTTATTTTATTGAATGAGCCACTCGTAAAAGCTTCTTGTTCACTTTATTCGACATGGCAAAACAGGAACAAATCGATAATATTGCTTACTATACTAATCAGTAAGTACTCTTTTATCTTTTTAATTTATAAACATACAATCGTTCACTCTTCATTTTAATAATAACTCTCTATGAAAATCACTTATTACGAAGAAAAAAAAAATATCACAATTTAATCATTAAAAAAAAAGAAAGATCTTGAACAAATTTAATGCGTCTTATTTGACTATTATAAAAGAAATTTTTATTTTAGTTATTTTGAACTTTACAAATACTAAATTTTGTTTTTCGAATTAGACTATTTAATCTTTTTTTTTTTTAGTCCCATCAAACGAAGTTCAACACCTTCTTCAATGGTTCCATCAATAGTTGGTACGAATACTGGCATGCCATTTAGTGTAACAGATATTTTACAACCCTTAGATGTTGATGCATCAACACCTTATAAACGTTCACTTGAAATGGCACATGCTTTAGCATCATCATCATCATCAATTTATAATTCTCAACGTCCATCAACAAGTGCTACATCAGCTAGTCTTTGCAATCCATCATTTGGACCATCATCCGTACATAGTAGTTATTATGGTCCAACAGCAACATCAACATCAGCATTTTCTCCTAATAATCAATATTATGATTATAGTAGTACATTACAAAATAGTGGAAATACAAATACAGTAACTGGACAATATTCACCAAGTTCATGTTGGTATGGATCAGCTGCAAGTATGTTTTTTTTTTTTCGTTTTGAATAAAGAATTATTGAAAACAGAAGAAATATTTTATTGTTTTAGTGTCTCGATATTTAGTTGGTTCATCATCAGCTGTTGATAGTGCAGCATTAGCTGCAAGTGTATATGGACATCATCAAGATCCAATGATGAAATCAGCATATGCACAATTTCCATTTGTATCACAAAAACGTAAAAGACGTATTTTATTTAATCAAGGACAAATCTATGAATTAGAACGACGTTTTAAACAACAAAAATATTTAAGCGCACCTGAACGTGAAAATCTTGCAAATATTCTTCAATTAACACCAACACAAGTTTGTTTTAATATGATATTTTTAATGTAAAAATTTTTTGTTTTTTTATTTCTCAAGGTTAAAATTTGGTTTCAAAATCATCGATATAAAACAAAAAAACAAGCTAAAGAACGTGAAAAACTTGATGCGAAACAATTTAGAAAAGATCATCATCATCATCATCATCCTCAACAACAACAACAATATCAACAACAACAACCACATCAATTCAGATAGACTAATTTCCATTTTGGTTTTATGTCCCGTGCAATATGCAAGCATTTCTTTTTCGTTTTTTTAATTATTTGCTTCGCACCGGTGGGACAATTTGATTTTCTTCTTCTTCTTCTTCTTTTTTTTTCGCATATGTATAAAAATTTATGTTGAGTGCGACAGTGATGGATATATTCGTTTTTGTTTTGTCTATTTACCATTGGCCTTCGCATTCTTCTTCTTTTCTTTTCTTTTTTTTGTCTTCGAAATAAAAACTCTATGATTATAAAAAATATTGAATTTCATGAATAAACATTATGTCAATCTTGATTATGATGTATTACTTAAGATTTTTATAATCATTGATGGTGCAAAATCAATTGTTAGAAGAAATAATAAAGTTTTCAAATAATTTATTTTATTTCTCTTCACCTAATAGTATAGACTACGAATGTTGAATAGCAAGTTCACTTTTATTGATAACAAACAATCAAGAAGATCAGCTATTACATTTCAACTATTAAATATTATTTCATCAGACTTCAATGATTTTGATCAAAAACATTAAATATCATACAATCAGTTTTTAGAGAGATGGAAGTCGATTTACAATTATATTATAGGTCTTGATTCAGTGTAAATTTTGAACATAGCTTATGATGATAGGAGAGATTTCAAAATAATTAATCACATGTTGGATATATATAGCAGGAATTGTATTCATCAGAATAACAATAAACAAAATCATGAGATTATGTATTAATTCTCTGATATGAGCTACAGAGTCGTATTAATTATATATATATACTATATGTTAGATTCAGTACAGTCTGTCCGCAAGTAGCACACTGATATATGACAGTTCTAGTTTCATTGAAGCTTTCATTTCATTTGGTTAAAACGGTAAACACGCCAGAAGGATAGAAAGTCGTGGTAACGTACTTATTCAAAAGGATCTCTACCATATAGTGCAGAAACAACTTTTATGATGGTAAGATTTTATTGTTTAAAATTTGTTCTTACAAAGAGTTACTGCCAAAAAATTATGATACTCACTTAAAAAGAACAGTTTTGATAACAATAACAGATAATCCACTGATGTCAAACTGTAGCTCGATCTTCGATGATACTACTATTATGTGAATTTTATAAAATGATAAAGTAATGATTGAAATATAGTGTTAGACAATAAAACCCATTTTTCACATAAAAAAATGCTTTATTTTGGCTGATGACTATCATTTATTCTTGTTGTTATTCAAAACAAATGACATCTATCGATAGGAAATATACGAAAATCGATAAAAAAAATTTTGAATGAATAAATTCGGTACTCTTATGTTCGAGAAATCTTCTGTTCAATTTTAGCTAAGCGCATGATCTATTAAACAGGAGGCGCAGATTATTCTGGGAAGCGATAACTTTCCATTGCTTTCAAAAACTCTCAAAAGAAAATAACGAATAAAAAAAAAACATTGAGAATTTTTTTTTTCCTATGACAATATAAATACAACATTTTGTGCAAATACTAATTTTCAGAAAATTAAAAATCTAGATAGTAAATCCAGAGATGTTCTGAAGTGATCAGAATTTGGCGAGAAGAAGAGTCGTTGATTTTTGGGGAAAAAGTTTACTTTCGGAGCTCGCGAGGAAACTATCGGATGTCCCTTTTCGATTTCAATAATTTTTAGTGTTGTAATAAAAGCGCTAAAAGGATTTTAGTTTCTATGGAGATTTGATGAAGCTATTGAATTTTGATCTGAAATTTTGTGTATATAGAAAATTTAATAAGATTAGCTTCCATAAAAAGTTCTTTTCCTTGGATAGTTTATTCAACATGTATTTTTTGAAAACTTCATATCTTAAAGACGCTTTGTTCAAAACTAGTGACTTTTTCACTGAAACATCTAGAAAATAAACATGTTAAATATTCTATATCTTAGTTAAATCTCAATAGGAATTCAAATCTATTTAGGGCTTTTATTATAGAATATTATTTAATATCTAAAGGCAAAAAATTATTGAAATCGAAAAGAAACATCTGAGAAGGTTCGTTTGTCAATGTCTTGAACCATATGTTAGTGTCCTGTGGAAGGAATCTGATATTATATTGAATAGTTCTCTTAACTGAACGTTGATAAATTTCGCCATACTAATTATAAGTGATTTATTTTACTAAAATTTTCCTGCATAGTGGCAATGGATATCGAAAAAATTTGTTTCTGCAAGAGACTACCATATGTCTAGAGAGAAAGGCTTAGAACCATATAGAATGAGCTGAACCATCGTCTGACTACGTCACTAGATTAGAGATGGTTCACTTCCTGCTTGGAATATCGTTGAGAAAATCTGATTATTTGACTATTTCGAAAAGTGTTAATAGTATATTTTATATGTACATGAAGATACTTCGACGTGGAAAGATATATTATGTTTTTCTTGAGAGAAATACTCTGAAATATAAATTTAATATTATGTATTTTTTTTGTTGTTGTTCAGTGTACTGTATTATCGTTATTCAATAACGTTTATGATTCATAATAAACAGCTGTAAAAACTTGTGCACTCATATCAAACAATTAGATAGTAAGATCAACCACATATTTTTTTGCATGTTTGTATAAGATCGTGTATATGTATACATGATTATGAGAAAACTCGTTGTTTTTGCCAAAGAGTTTACTGTTTTGTTCTTTATAATCTATTCAAGTGCTTACGAGGGAACATTCCCAGGTGTTGGAGAGATTTTTAGTCGAGACTTTGCGCATCTTGTAGGCCTTGATGAATTATGTCTACCGTAAAAAATAGTTCGTGCCCCTAGCTTGTTTCTAGTGAGATATCG
>CAJNSZ010001614.1:0-23837 GCA_905329745.1 Rotaria sp. Silwood2
TCTTTATTGGGACTAACCATTGATCGTTGATTATGTGTAAGTATATAGGACGGTTGTGGAAATTGTTGTGGAACTAAAAACGGTTGAGAATAACCATTTGAAATTTGTTGATTAATATACTAAAACAACAAAACGTAAAAAAGATTTATTTAAATTCATTATTATTGAACATATTTACTTGCTGAGGATTCATTCGTGATGCATATTCTAGAAGAAAATAAATATTTATAAAGGATTTTAAAAGATTTTGATTTCTTTTGAGGGTGTGGGTATGGATGTTTGTCTACGTTTTACTGACAAGAAGACACACGGGTCGCCAAAGTCACAGTCACACCAATCACCGACGCCCACATCTGCTTGGATGCTCCAAGTGACTGAGAGTCCTTACAGAAATAATAGGCAGAGTTCTACCAAGATTTTATGAAATTTTATTTGAAGTCTATTTTGAATTCTGATACGAGAATGCAGTTAAGAATTCTAGTTATATTAGAGAAGGATCTTAACAAGAATAAAAGATGATTCGTCAGAATCCTAACCTCAAAAATCCTGTCCAGTTTCGATCCGAAACCTACTCCTAATATTTTTGGAAATAAGCGTTTTCGGAGCGTTACAAGATAATACTAAACTTTGACCAGAATCTTAATGATAAAATGCAAAGACCTACATAATTTAGACCATGTCAAGTTGGTGTTTATAGTGCATTCAGAATTTGGTTTCGTGAGGATCTCCTCACAAAACTGAATGTAAAAGTTCCATCAAGATTTTAGATGGTTTTTGGCCAGGATCTGCTCAAGATTTACCAGCCTTTAGATGACAGCACGAATTTTATTCCCAATGTTGAGAAAAATCTCAAAAATAATCGACGGGAGAATTGTTAAAACTTTTAATTATGTTTTGTTTTGGAATCTGACACAATTCAAGAGCATATCAT
Organism: Rotaria sp. Silwood2; assembly: GCA_905329745.1. Classification (NCBI taxonomy): domain Eukaryota; kingdom Metazoa; phylum Rotifera; class Eurotatoria; order Philodinida; family Philodinidae; genus Rotaria; species Rotaria sp. Silwood2. The sequence goes on from CAJNSZ010001614.1 coordinate 932, forward strand.
GATATTATCTAGATCATAGTTGAATCTTTGTATAAACAAACAGAGAACTTCTGAACAAATCCCATAAGACTGTTATAAGACCTCTTAAAGACTTCCATTTACATTGATTTCAAGATGTAGGCAGAAATTTCTTTTTCGATTAGGCATCGTTGAAATCCTATCAGAAAAGATGTAAAGCTACACAGGCTCCTTCTAATACGTAGTTTCAAATTCCGTAAGAATCTTCCAATGTTGTGCCTGCACGTTTTTTTTTTCAGGATCTATAGTCATCTGAACCAATTCGAGCTTTTTAGACGTAGTGGTGGACTGCTCAGGATCTTCATTAAATCCTATTTTAAATCTTATCAAGATCTCGAAATGCTGTGGCTACATGCTTTCTCTAGATTCAGTCGTTTCCTCATTAGAAAAGCCAGTGAGTCCTTGCAGGATTCTCATTGGACTTTGTCAAAGATCTAATGCAGAAACACCAAACATTTTCGCTAGAAAAGGGCACTGAAGAATCAATTGACAAAAAAGATTTTAAGAAAATCGAGGTGTTTGAGAAACCGAATAAACGCAAAAAATCCTAGGGACTCGACATATTGAAAGTCCTGCAAGATTTCGAGAAACGGAAGCAAACTCATGCACTCAGAAATCTGAAATATTTTGAGGAACTCACTCAGAAGGAATCAAAGATAATTAGTCAAAACAGGAGACTGAGAAAATTTGTACAAGCTGGACCTTTTTTGAGAAACAAAAGAAGTCTGAGAGAGTTGAGGGTTCTAAGAAACTCTGAGAGTCAATACACATCCAGAAAGGAAAGGAATTGAAGTAGTTCAGTGCATCGAAATTATCCTAAGAAATTCAGGACTTCATGGAAGCTAACGAATTCAACAAATCATGAAAACATCGAGGTATTCAAGAACTATCAGATATCTAATGAATCTAAATCATCAAAGCACCCGATATAATGAAAAAAACAAACCAAGGAATCTAATTACAGTAATTAATACAATAAATCTAATGAGTCAAAAGAACATTAACAATCCAGAAAGCAGATGACATCGAAAAAACGGCTGAATTCAATGCATCTAACGAACTCAAGGAATCCTAAGAAGTCTATAAGTTTTGACACCAATTTGAATTGAAGGAAATTTAGAACCAAGAAAGCCAAAGGAATCGTAGGAATTGAGACAAGCATATGAACTAAAATATTTTGTAAATTTTAAGCAGCTCGATTAATCCAATATAATCTAGAAAACTGGGCAATTCAAGAGCTTTTCGATGGTGAAAGATTTCGTAGAATACGAACAATATGATTGTTTCCACGCACATCCACACACCTACATCCGACACCCTAAGCCCATACATCGATACATTCCACATCATCAGGCTGCATTCTTTCTTTAGGATTTAGTCGTCTCCTCAAGGAAAACCTGCGAATCCTCTCAGAACCCTTATTGAATCTGGCAACAATATAGTGCGGATAAACATTACCTCAGTGAGTAAAAAGATGAAAGCAATCCATGGCTATTTTTGGAAACCTATATTTCAGCTATTTTCTTCTTAGGATGCCCTCGGTCATCCATCGTTTTTATTCATTCCTTAACCTTACCTTTGTATCCCAAGGAAATTATTTCAATAGAAAATGTAAAGAAATACAATTGAACACAAATAAAGCATCTGCGTTCACGAAAGAGAGTCATACTTTAATATGGTCTCTTCAAAGAAAGCCTATTTTACGAAAATAATGATTCCCCATCAAGTTTGATCGCAGATTACTGAGCCAAGAAATTTGAATCTCCTTGGATAGAATTGTGGGGTGCGTGCGTGAAGAAGTCTGCAGATGTGGATTACCTTACTGAACAGCTACGTTTACACTCGCACCCTCATCATATATTCGTCATTAAACCGGAAGGCTTGTGTTCTCGAAGTATAAGCGCACCTGTTTGATACTTTTATAGCTATGCTCGTACTTAGTGTACTTGTTAGCAACTCGAAAAAAAAGCATCAAAACAAAAATAGAACATTCTACTCTATCAAGTGTGTTGAACTCATTCAAAAGTACATCGTATGACGAAAAATATGAATTAATAACTAATATGTTTAGCATAGCTCACGTATGTTATTCGCTCAGAACTTAATTTTTGCATTTATTAACAACTGCTCTATCTTCCACGTCAATCTTGTAGAAGATTGCAATTTTAGTATGAGTATTCAGGGTTCTATCATATTTTTTCTGGTAGATTATTCACTCAAGTTTATAAAGCATTTTATGAAAGAAGAAAGATTTCTGGTGAAAATTCATAAAATGCTAAGGCCAATGTCACATATATGTGGGCAACAATTGATAAGTTACCTTGGCTCTGCATGATGCTCACATGCTTGAGAACATCACCCACAGCTTTCTGTAATTCATCGATGCCGTTGACATTGTGTTCAACTGTGATAGGTAGTTTGAGCTTTTTTAAGTCTTCTGCAATTTTGTTGATGCTATCGGTCAATGCTTTCTCCATTTTTAATAGCATTGCTTCATCATTGGTCGAAAGAATATCCTCAAATTCTTTTTCGTGTTCATTGAGCTTCTGTTTTTTGCAGATTAGTTCATCTTGATAGTCTTCAATCAGTTTCATTTGGTTTCTGCCGATCTCGCCAATCCTTTCTTTTAGTGCTCTCTCGTATTCATCGATTGTTGCACGTATAGACGCAAACGTTTCAGTGATTCTGTCTTTGATAATGTTTTCACTTGAACTGATCATTTGTTTCGCATGTTGTAAAGCTTTCTCCAAAGATGATTGTGTACTTTTCAATCTGTCCTTCAACTATATTCCATGAAAGGCTGTTTATGAAAGAAATGTACGCACATAATTGACTACTAACCTCTTTCTCTACGTCTTTTATAACGTCAATAATGACTACCACCTTATGGTCATGGTGTTTAGACAACTGACAGTCACGACAAATTACTTTCTTACAGTTGTAACACCAACACTTTAGATTTTCATCCGGATGTATTTCGCATCGCACAGGTTCCGAAGGTTTTTGCTGAATGGGCACCCTTTCATGTGTGCTTATAGCTGGTGGTGCATGAACAATATTACTGCACTTCAAGCAATAGCTACTTTCGCATTTCTTGCACCAAATTTCAGCTTCGGTGGAACAATTATTGGAACATTGTATGACAGCTGCAATCAAACAAAAGAAGAGTGGCATTTGAGAATATTAGACCACAAGCAAATTTTTACTAATATAAATAACAATTCCCCGGGAAAAAAGGCTGTAGTTTACACTGTTTCATTGAAATTTTTCCTACAGAAAAATAATACCGAAAATTTAAAAAAAACTGAACATTCTGATGATGAAACAGCCACATTCGTGCAAATGATACACTTTACATTCAAATTATGCCGCTAAAATCATGGGAAACATCAAAAGCATATGCTCGAAAAATAGCGGTGTAGTTATTGAGCTACGTGCGTCTCCTGTAGACTCAGGTACAAGAGTTTTACCTGAGTCTTTCGAAGGGTTCCGTAGCGAACTTTCAAAAAGTTCATTTTACTTTATACCTAGCGTAAAGTGTAGATAAGTACAACATTGAATTTGACTATTTATGCTACGAGAGAGCAGGACACGACATCCTTCATCTCTTTACACATTTAGTTTTTACAAGAAACAAAATGTGTGAGAACTAAAGTACATATAAAATCTAAATTAACCATTATTTATCGTTTATTGTAATTGATTGACTTTGAATTTTCAGAATCATCAAACTGATGAAAATTCTCAAAATAAACATTTAAATGAAATTCTTTTTTATGCTTTATTTCCTAGGTTGTACATAATCCTGAACTGATTTCTATAAAACGTTGAGAGATAATCGCCCGCTTTTAGCAGAGCACAATATATTCTGAACTCAAATACGATGAAAATACACGCTCACATATGTCTCGGCCTCGATTACATTTTCGTATCATTTTTGCTAAAACTTCGACGATATTGCACATAGCACGGTTGATCAGCAAAGAGTCGACGCGATCTCTATGATCCTGATTTCATCACAGTAGGGACATTCGAACTGATCATTGCTGTTAGTAGCTACATCATGCATGCATCGAAAAAGATAGATATGCGAGCGACGGAGTATACGTGAATCAGTAAAATAGTCAAGACATATCGTGCAAGTGGTCGGATCGTTGACCTGTTATTTTTCTCGTTTAGATAATAGTTTCGTACCTGGACTATTCGATGCCATGCCAAGAAATCAATAATAATATGGTTGAAGCGTATTTTAATCTAAAAGTAAAACAAAAATACATCAAGTGTTTTTCGTGACTTAGATAATCTTCAAGTATGGAGATAAAACTAATCTTGCTTTCATCACTGGTTCGACACATTTTCTGAAAATTGTAAAGTAGGCTTGAGTCACCCCCTTAATTAAAACGTTGGCTTTAAACGAGTCGCGTCACTGTTGAACCATCAGCAGATCATCTTCAAGTCGCCTATTACCACTATCAACAGTCGAATGCCAATGACGTGGATGTATGCTACTATTTATATATGACTTTAGGCGTTTTATTCGGGACTAAAATCAGCACACTGTAATTGAGCGATTCTACGAATAACACTTTTCTAATATTTTGAATACATTGTGTTTTATGTAATTGTTTTTTTTTCTGAAAGTTTTCACATGAATGAGTCATTGTAACTTGCAAAAGTAAACGTTAGTTTTTCTTCATCACGTAAGTTTCACCTTCCAACTTGATTCTCCTTGTGGCCAAACAAGGCTTTTTTCACACACTAAAGAAGGAGGGTGGAGAAAGCCATTTTATGCCAGCCTTTCCTCCCAAGGATTTCAGTTCTTTTTTCTTTATTAAAATCGAGTCACGTATAGTTGCGGGTGTGGGTGTGTGGGTGTGGGTGTGTGGGTGTGTGGGCGTGGGTGTGTGGGTGTGGGTGTGGGTGTGTGTGTGTGTGTGTGTGTGTGGGTGTGGGTATGGGTGTGGGTGTGGGTGTGTGGGTGTGGGTGTGGGTGTGTGGGTGTGGGTGTGCGTGTGCGTGGGTGTGGGTGTGGGTATGGGTATGGGTGTGGGTGTGGGTGTGGCTGTGGCTGTTGGTGTGGATGGGTGTGAGTGTGTGGGTGTGGCTGTTAAGAAATAAATGCACCACACCCACACCCACACCCACACCCACACCCACACCCACACCCACACCCACACCCACACCCACACCCACACCCACACCCACACCCACACCCTCTCTCGTTGGGTTTCGGTGGCTTTGAGCTTAAATCCCAAGGACATTATGATGAGAAAAAAAAAACTTTCTTTTCAAAAACTTCGAGATCTATCCGGATTTGAGCTAAAAACAGATCAACTGAAGTCTCTCGCGGACAAAAAAATGGCCTTTTTCTATTTCATTTTCGCATCACTTAATGCGTTGTTTTAAAAAAACAAAATATACCACAAGATGCAGCGTGAAAAGAACTATAATCTACAAAGTAAATCTTGTTTTAATTTTGTACTTTTTGTTTTCAAAGAAGGCAAAATTCTGTGCGACCAATGTTCGACGCTGCGAGAAAATAATTTTTTTCTATGTGAACGAGAAATTCATTTTTTCTTATTTCATGTATTTATCAACTAAGATGTTTTTGTAAAAAAGAAATAAAATATACCACAAGATGCGGCGTGTAAAGCTCTACAATTTACGTAGAACAGTGTATCGAAATAAGAAGAAAGAAATTTCTCATCGGTGTAGAAAAATGATCCTCTCGCAGCGCTGAAAATTGGTCGCACAGAATTTTCCCTTCTTTGAAAACAAAAAGTACATAATTGAAATAAGCTTTACTTTGTAGATTGTAGAGCTTTTCACGCCGCATCTTACAGTATATTTTTTTTTTTTTACAAAAGGGCATTAGATGATAGAAAGATGAGATAAGAAAAAATGATTTTTTCGCATCGTCGAAAATTGGTCGCACAGAATTAAAACAAGATTTACTTTGTAGATTATAGTTCTTTTCACGCTACATCTTGTGGTATATTTTGTTTTTTTAAAACAACGCATTGAGTGATGCGAAAATGAAATAGAAAAAGGCTATTTGTTTTTGTCCGGGAGAGAGTCATATTAAAAAGGAAACTAATGATTCGACGCCAAAACATGTTTTTCGCTGCCTATACTTGCAGGGGCTCATTCAGTTTATTTACGAAACTAATACTTTTTTACGGCGAAAACTTTCTGTGATAGTCAAACTTTTTGAGCTCTATCCAATGAAGTTTTTGAAAAAATAATGAAAACGATGTGCATCAGGATTTTCAGAGGATTTATAGAGACACCAGACAATTAACAAATGTTTAAAAAAAACGACAGCGTCATGACTTTAAGAATGGTCCAAAACAAATTTATCCAAATTTTTTAAGCAAAATATGGTTGCTGTCAAGCTTTACAAAACTGACTTTATCGCAGGCTCGCCAAATCTTCGCAATTTTTAACTTTTTTCCTAAGTTTTCCAGATTAGAATATTTTTCTACGTTTGAACTTTTATGAAATTGATTATAATTTCTACTCTGACTACTGAGAAATAATGCTCTATCGTTCTTCTACAGTAATAATTAACTATTGCAGAGTTTTAGAGCCATTAAGAGCACACAATCGCATGAATCTAATGCCTTTCTGAGGTTTATAGGACGTTCAATATTGTTAAATAAGAGCCGTCTGAATAAAGAATTTACTCGACACGAATTAAATTGTGTGCTTCAAAGGTGCTTTTTCAAGCAATAATTCTCATATGTTAAACTGGATTTAGATTCAATTATGAATGATGAGTTCGAGGGTTCGAATTGAATATAAGTGAGATTGAAAAAGAAAAAAACCTGTATCAGTAATAATGTTCACACAAAACACTGATAGAGTACAACATAATTCAAAAAGAATGATGATATATGCGTTTACATATCGAATAACTGCCATCTGAATTTTTTACGAAATGTTACACAAAAAATACCGATTTATAACTTTTCGATCTGATAATTCTAGTAATCAGTTTGGCTGTTTGCCTCGACTCTTCTTTCTTACATGCACCTTCTATAACCTATCAGTTACAGCATTCATCTAGTGCTGTTGATTTGCTATTGTGTCAATCATTTATTTTGTTCGAAGCCAGAATCGTCAAATGTCTTCGTAAAATATTTTTGAGTAAAATTTAGTTTTATCAAACTTTTTCACTCATTTATAATTCATATTTACTGTTTGAAACAGAAACAAGTACCAGAGACAGATGTTTATCAGCAATTAGGGAAGAACTACAGATCATATACTGTAGTTATTTTGACACAGCTATGTTCATACGACACCGAGAATCACTTGTCTGAAGCCTTTTGGTTTCCCCTCTCATTGGTTCCTCGGAGGTCGTTAAATTTTCACTGTCGTCTAGAGAAATGGGTCAGTACTCTGAAGTATTTCTGGATCGCTGGTGCCTTGATGCACTCCCTTACAATTTCACTTCCCTTCCTAAACAATTTTCTGCGATAAGAAAGCTGTCACCCTTACTCATGGGCATTTCTCGAACGCTGGAAGTTTTTTACCGTTACGTGCATAATTAATTTTCTTTGATGATTGCTCCAAACATTTTACCGTGGTTCAAAAGTTGTTGCCTATATGGAAACACTTCTATAGATGTCATCAAACTTGTAACAGCCACGCTGTCACATGACTAAATTCTCTGAAGATTTTCGCAGTTCCTCTCACGTATTCCTCTGTATTTTATCAGCTTTCACTATCTCTAAAATTGATCGGTGGCTTAGAATTTTTCACAATAGCTTTCACATATCACCGAATTATTCGAAACCTCTTCAGGCACCTGATAGATACATCTGTAATTGAAAGATGATTCTCGTCACAGTAATAGTGAATGGATAGGTGAAGCTTCTTTCGGCTCTTTCGCACTATGTGCGGTCCCAAAGTGTTTGCCGACAATGAAACACATTTTGATGGATCACATTAGACTCTCTTTCTCTCTTCTTGCGTTTGCACCTATCGCCTAAAGGTATTAATGGAAGTATAAAACATTCCAATGTGAATGATACTCTTAGTGAGCATTTAGTTGAACATATAAGCAGCATGCAACTTGTTGACTTCCTTACGGCAGATAGTTTTACGCTGTCTAACACTGTTCACCCTCACCTAGACTCATGGATCTGCTGGTTGAGTTTTTTCACCGGATGGCCTTACGAATCCCTATGTGGGTTTAAATATGTTTTTTCCGATTTCATGATTTTCTGTACCACTTAAATCTTTTCGCTGACATCCTGTTAAATGCTTGAGTGATCACGGCACCTGTGCCGTTACTATCACTCATATTTATGACAGCAAATCTTTTTCTCTTGACTTTTACCGAGGCAGATAAACTTTTCAGAAAACGTCTTTAAACGCATAGAAATTGGCCTAAAATTCGCAAAAAGTGGGCGTTTTTGGTTCACACTTGCGGTTCCCGACTGTGAGCCAAAAACATCCATTTTTCGCCCTTTTTGTACGTTTAAACGCGTTTTCAGACAAGAAACGCGTGTAAACGCAGACAAGAAAGAGAAAAAGTGGTCGTTTCCTCATACTCAAGATGCATGATCAGGATTACAATCACGTTTCTCGAGTTGGAAAAACAAGAAAACTTTTTTCTCTTCTTTGTATGCTTGTACGCGCGTTTCTTGTCTGAAAACGCGTTTAAATGCACAAAAAGGGCGAAAAATGAATGTTTTTGGCTCACAGTCGGGAACCGCAAGTGTGAGCCAGAAACGCCCACTTTTTGCGGATTTTAGGCCAATTTCTGTACGTTTAAACGCGTTTTCTGAAAATTTTCTCTGCTTGGGTAGCTTTGATCCTGGCAGATTTCTCTGTTGATCGAACCTTTTTAGGATCATTACTATCGATTGATCTGTGACCCTGACGCTTTCACCACTATCATGAGAAATCTGTAGCAGGGTCGAATTTTTTGCATACTAATTAGTTTCGAAGCATAACTGAGTGACCCAAAACTTTTCGCTCTGAGTTTTGCTCATAGCTGATCGGTGCGAAGCTATTTCATCAACAGTTTGACGCATTCCTCTGCGGCTCAAAGAGGCTGGTCTTAAATGTTCTACATTACTGTAAGCAGTGAAGGTCGTCTCTCTAACTCCGTCACATTAGTGAGTGAAGCAAAGCTTTCTACCCTCGATGTTATGGATTTTGCTATGATCGGCAGCATTGTCATGTATCCGTCTCTAACTGACAGTTTCCGACCGAAAGCTATTCCACTGTTACTCTTCTGGTCGCCCAAAATTTACCACTGTTTCCGTGTCTTTTTTTACGTGGTCTCATTAAATCCAGAGTTACGTTCTATTGATTTATAGTTTCTTCTCTCTTTAATAACTAAACTTGATAAATAGAGTAGGAGAAAAAAACGGTCAACAAATCATGAGTGTCAATATCGTATCTATCTTACTTATTTTCAATATTCGCAGCGTCTTGGCGTGAAGGATGTAACATTTAAAATAATTTCTTTTACCTCTCGAATCTTCCTAATAGTTTACTTACTACAGCTAAGTTATTAAAGTCACGATATTCTTCGTAATTGCAATGATGTTTTGCTTTATATATATATATATTTTTTGCCTCTTACACCGTTGGCTTGTTTTTTTTTTGAATGACTTATTTCTTACTTATGCAGCATGGTGAACGTTTGCATTCTGTTTCTGTCTGTTTTTATGTTCTTGTTTTTTGTTTTTTTTTATTATACTTCTCAAATAATCGTTCTTTTGAGAAGGACTGAATATAGCAACAGCAATACATTCATAGGAAGAATGGCGACAATGAAGCAACAAAACTCATATTTGTGCAATGAAATTCATTTCATATGGCTACGCAGATTGGTAATCATTTGTGTATAATTTGAAGTGGCTAGGAACGCTTCAAAAATCGACAATAGCAAGAAATGAGATATGTCATTGCATCTCTATTCGATGATTCAATTATTGATAGTTAGCAGACAGAATTGCTAGATCTAAAACTTAGAAAAATCAGAAATTAATCATGATGGTCAATTTTTTTCGAATTATCGCTTATTATATTAACATACTAGCACCAAATGCTCTATTGGGTATTTGTTCATTCATTTATACTTTATTTTCAAAGATAATTCGCTATAAAGAAAGACAATGTAACGAATATATTGTTTAATTAACACAAAAATACCAAAACAAAGACGCTTAGTGTCGAACTGTTTCATCAAACTCAAAACTTGCTCACAGAAAAAGTATAGAAATAAACCACATATATACTATCTAAGTTAAAAGATCCTACTGAAGAAAAAATAAAGCTTATATAACATCAATTCGATTGAGTTGTTCATAATTTCCAATTTTTTCAAATATGTTTTATCAAGAGTAGTTGTAGATGAAGTAGCGAAGTTGCGATCTACAAAATTTGAAAATTTGGAAAAAATCTGAAAGTAATCAGAAAAATGTTAAAATTTCTGAAGAAAATAAAACGGCAAGACAAAGAAAAATGATAACAGTATCTTGTGAATCAAAGTTGCGCCGTTTAACCACCAAAACGATGCTCGTTCGGATTTGTTTGAAAATATTGTGTTTTTACTCTTTTATGGTCTACTAATGGCACGCCACGACGATTGTATTTTACAAAATTCCAGAAATTTAGAATTCTATATGGAAAAGTCTCCACAGTCCTCGTTGTTTGATACTGATATATCTAATTTTCATCGAGCTTGCATTTAATAAAAATTTTATTATCTATGATATTTGAAATCACAGAGCTAATTCACTGGAAAAAATTATTTGTTATTCTATAGTTTATCATAGAGTTACAGTTTTATCTTCCTTCCCAATACACTATAGTGACATTTTTAATATTATACTAGACGATCATTCATAACTAGCTGATCAAATCCAACCACAACAGCGGAATGAACCACCTATCAGCACTAAAAGTCGAGTACTTATATCAACTTTATTATTGCTATAAGGTAAAGGTTTTGTACTTCATAAACAATTATTATGAAAATATTAAAAGAATAAACTCAATTTTTTTTTATTAAACTAGTTGATCATCAAACTAATGATCGTTAACAGCAGTAGTGTCGTTACTACTTTCGTCAATGCTCCTCCAAGTAAATTAAAATACAAATTTATCAATTCTTGTTTATTTGAGCTACAATATATTCATCTGGCATTCAATGTCAGCGAGCATGCAACTGTAAATCATATTCAAATTACCAATTTTTTATCGATTATTGAAGAAGATAATTTACTATAAACAAATGGCATTCTTTTGGGAGGATATTTCTTTCAAGCTACGCTTTCACATAATCAAACAAATCATGACAACCGAAATCTTTTAAATTGATCATTAGAAAATTCACCAGTCACACTACAAATAAAAACAACATTAACAAATATTCAAAATAATATGCTTTATTCACCTATTTGTTGTCTAGATATTGATCAACAGCATGATTCATTAAAACAACGATATAGTGCAACAATGTTTAAACTATTATTTTACTTGAAATCGATAAATCTATGTTGTATGTAGCCGATAATGACGTAAGCAAACTGTGTCAATTAGCATTAGCTGTTGTACTAGATGTGTCAACCAGTTCTTGAAATCAAACTAATCTCATTTTGTCATTATTATCACAACAGCTAGCATCGAATTCCGATGCATTTTAAAGTTAAATATATATTTGTTCACTTATAAATAATTTAAGATCCCCTCACTCAAAAATCGCGATTTTCATCAAAAAATTCGATTTTGAGTTTTTAGCATGGTTAGATAACCTTCATTGACTACTTTCAAAAACACTATGATTTATTGGGTTTCTGTTGTTTTTCCACGATTGTTTTCCTTTATCATTTTAACAAGCAAGGGACTTGTGTTTCAATGCTAAACTTTGTTTCGCGTTTTTGTCGAAATGGATTTTTCCTTTTTTTGTCCTTATTGTAAAGATTTCTTGACCGCTTTACATGCTAGAAATCTCGGAGAGGTCTTAAATTGAAGAGAAAATTGTGCTCTATGACTTCAGAGAGTCGGGTTTTTCATTTGTGACTTGCTTCTCGAAAAACTGATTCTTTTTCCGATAAGAGTGCTCTTAATTTTTCAGATTTTTTAAGAAAAATTTCCATCAGATGTAGAGAAACAAAATTGTGAAAAATCGGGCGTTGCTAATTTAAAGCGGCAGGTGTCATCTACATTTTGACATGAAGCCGAAACCTGTATCACTAGATTTGAAAGAGGAATCTTTAAAATATGAAAGCATACTTTTTGACCCTTGATACGAGGATAAATTTTGAACAGCTCAATATTTAGGGCTAAAAATTTTACTGTGAGCTACCAACACTTGAAAACATATTCCCTAAAAGCTTCAGCCAGATCTCCTGTTCTGGGACAAAAATAGATTTTCGAGTGGGGGGGGGGGCTTAATACGATTCTTTCCTGCCTTTATTAAATGTATCAACTATTCGCTGATCCTTTTATTCTTCTGATTTATCAGCAAAGCAGTTACCAAGGCTATCCGTAACTCCATTTAAAAAAAAACAAGTTCGACAACCAAATAATAGTAAAAGTCAAGAACTTTTTTCAAATTCCGGAAATATTCAGTTTTTCAGTTATGAAAGATGAGCATACGTTTTTATGAAAAACACTAAGACGATAAATCAGTAAAGAGTAGAATGTAATATCTACTAATCGAGCTCGGCATATATCACAAAAATCACATTATTTTTTATATTAATTTTGTTTTATCTAATATATAAGAAAAACATCCTTGCTAATTACAGTCATCCTGTTCACAAACTTTTCATTTTTCTTGATGGTTTTATATTTAGTAAAAGAGCAACTTCACACATGTTCTCCAGCGGTGTTCAACTTAACGTGATCATGTGGTCGGACAGTTAACGTCGAAGATTGTATTAACTTTAGTACTACATTAGGTATACACGATATAACTCGTGAAGCATGTATCATTTCCTGAAATAAATTAAACAACCATTTATACAAAAGTCGCGTCAAAGTTTTGTTAAACATGTCTTCAACCGTTTCACATATTGAATTCATATCATATCCGTTCTTGTTAAAATTTGTCGATTTTTACCAATAAATATAATTTCTAGTCTGAAAGATTTACGAATGATGTCGATATCATTTATTCTAATAAAATATTAATGACGCCAGCAACATTGAATACACGTTAGTTGCAGTTGATTTTCTACTTCATGTAATTGTACTAGAATTACGATACCTATATATTTTTACTCTTGCACTTACTGACAAGTACTAGCAAGTACAATATAATAGACTTCATTCATATCACAAAACAAAGAAACGTACTAATGATCAATTACAAGATAATACTTGACCAGCACCGAAAAATTCCCATTGCCGATCATGAAAATTAGATTCCGTTTGTGTTGAATATGGCAATTTTGTTCCATTTCTTTTCAAAAGAAATGGTTTTGTTGGTTACGTTTATTTTTTATAGCATTGTAGCTGAATCTTATTGAATATAGTAAAAATTAGTGTGTCTCTATAGATATGATTTTGAGATATTCTGTTAGAAATGTTAGTTAGATTAAGCGATTTTTATTTTTGTTTTGAATGCATAGGTTTATTTTATACTGCATAAGCTTGTTACAGTTTCATATTTCTTTCCCTCGTAACTATTCTGGTCAAAGATCTTTTCTGCATGTATGCTCATCTATCTTGTTGATCGCTATAAAGGCTACTTCCAAATTGCGGCCAAAACTTCCACCGTCGCCCACAATGTTGGTTTTTTTATTTGTTTGATCTTTGACCGCAATTTGGAAGCTATAGTGTATGCATATAGATATATATTCTTTTTTTCTTCTGTTCTTTTCCTTTCTGCGCATATTCAGGCATTTTCTACAACGTTATTGTTTTTGATGTTGTTACGCGTTTTCATTTTTGTTCATGTTTTCTTTCAACTATATTTAGATGTTTTCTAGTTCGTTAGTATATATAGCGAATGTTTTTGGAAAAATAAATAAGTCATTTAATCGATCAGTTAGATAGAATCCCCGTTAACACTATTCTTACTGTCGTCCTTACCCTTTAAATCCATTCTAATATTCTTATTAAATAATTTCTTATATCTTTAGTGAAGATTTTGAACTAAAACTATTTGAAAATACAAAACCATTTCTGTACAACCATTGAAGACGCGTAATTGGCTAGGGTTACATCAGGAACAGGAGACACTTTATGTGCTGTGCTTGGTATAGAAGTAAGGATTTAATACATAAAATTTCACATTATATTTCGGCAAGAAAGAAAAAGGAAAGAACGCGAACGTTTACGCAATATAGAGTGTTTGCATAGGTCGTATTAATCTGTTCATTTGGAATCCATTCGAATGCTTCTGGGTAGGCTGAATTTGTCACGATTTCAGTTCCACCGCAAACAATATTCTTCTGCCTGGTTACCGAACGATTGAATGAGGATTTTCGATGCTGTACGTGTCTTTGAAGTAGATATGTCTATTTCACTAGGCATGCCCTCATTCTCAAAAATCAGGATCTTTTCTTCAATGAAAGCCACTGCAAATCCCATTTTCAATGCTTGCTTAAAAATAACAGAAAGCCAAATATCGTTCTGAGTTTCCAAATAGGTCCCAATTAATTCAGAGAGAGGTGTATTATAGAAGACATAATGATATGTTGTAAGCTTTGACAGTATATTGGCATTTAACTTGGAAAGAACAGCACTATGTAGCTGCAAACGCCTTAAAGCAGAAATTGCTCTCCGTTGAACGTCATCAGATGGATCGTCTACTGCAAGCAGTAACCAATTGATCACTTCCAGTGTAGTGTGCTTATTATCTAATCCTTCAAGAGCCCTAATGATATCGCATTTTACTCGAAAATCATGGTCCCGCGATATTTGCATCAACAAATTGATCACTTCAGGAGTTGATTTTTTCTTGACTAGTATCTCAAGTGCATAAGCTGCACGCCATCCTACATTACCATATTGTTCTTTCATTGCCTGGAGCAGACCACTAATCACTTCTGGCGTGGCTGCCTTGACACCTAATCTTTCAATAGCCGAAGCAGCACTGAATTTTACATCATGATCTTTGTCATTCAGAGCTTTCAGTAGTTCATTGACTACTTCAGGTGTGGCAGCCTGATCACCTAACGTTCCAAGAGCCAAAGCGACATTTTTTCGAACATATTGATTTTCATCTTTCAGAGCATGTAGTAATCCATTTATCACTTCGGATGTAGCTGTGGTTGCTACTAATCCACGAAGAGCCGATGCCGCACTATTTCTTACATCATGATCTGGATCTCTCAGAACTTGCAGTAGTTCAGCAATTACTTGAGGCGAAGCTGCCTTGCCACATAACTTTCCAAGAGTCAAAGCGATATTTCTTCGGACATTTTTATTTTTGTCCTTCAGGGCTTTCAACAGTTCACTTAAAATTTCATTGGTAACCAGTTTGTCATCTAACCCTTCAAGAGCCGAAGCTACATGTTCTCTTACACGATGATCTGGATCTTTCAATGCATGTACCAACATGTTGATTATTGTAGGCGATGAGATCTTTTCAACCAACATTATCAAGCTCAATGCGGCATCTTCATCTCCATCTCTCAGTATCAGCAGTAATGCATTGATCACCTCGATCGTAGCTCCTTTTTCACCGAGTTTTCCAAGAAGAAAAAATGCGTGACTTCTTACAGTACCATTTTTGTGCTTTGCTACTTTAAGTATCGGGTTGATCATTTCAGGCATGGCTTTTTCCTCCATTAATGCTTTAAGAAGGTAATAGGCACATGGCCGATACTCTTCGTACTCTAACAGTTGAAGCAACCTACTTATCACGTTAAGAATGGTACCTGTAGTAACTAATGCCAGAAGACTTGCAGCAGCACTCCATCTCACTTCATCTACTTGGTCCTGTAATAGTCGTAGTAATTCATTGATCACTTGAATCGTGGCTCTTTTATCACCTAATTGTCCAAGAGCTGAAGCAGCAGACTTTCTTACATGATGATCATTGTCCTTTAATGCCTGTATTAACATATTGATCACTTCAGACGATGATTTTTGAGAGACTAGAGCATCCAAGCTCCATGCAGCATTGGATCTGACGCCATTATCTTGGTCTTTTAGTGCTAGCAGTAGTTCGGTGATTACTCCAGTCGTGGCAGCCTTGTCACCTAACGTTCCAAGAGCCCGAGCGACATTTTTTCTGACATTTTCATTATTGTCCTTCAGTGCTACGAGTAGTCCAGTGATCACTTCATGTGTAACTACTTTGTCACCTAACTTTCCAAGAGCCAGAGCAACATTTTCTCTGACATTTTCATTTATGTCCTTCAGGGCTTGCAATAGTCCATTTATCACTTCAATGGTGACTGCTTTGCCATCTAACTGTCCAAGAGCTGAAGCTACATGCTCTCTTACACGATGATCTTCATCCTTTAGTGCATGTACCAAGCTGACGATTACTGCAGGTATGGGTTTATTCTGGACTGATACTTGAAGAGCTGAACCAACACTATTTCGTATTTTAAGATCTTGGTGCTTGAAGTTGTGCAGCAGTGTATTAAGCAGTTGGAGTGTAAGATTTTTTTTGACTAATTCTGCAAGAGCCAAAACAGCTATAGATTGTACTTCATGATCTGGATCGTTTATTGCCATTTCTAAGGTATTGATCAATTCTGACATAACTACTGTTTCTGTTAAAGAAGCTGTGATCTGTTGTGCTGTTCTGCTTTTCATCTGAATCGCGTAACGTAGAATATCATTTATCAGTTGTGGTCGTTGTACAAAAGGATTGCGTTTCAGAAGATCAATAATTTTATGAGTTACTGTGGCTTCTTTTGACAAGCAAGTTTTAAAACAATCGCCAATTTTATTTAGTAGTAAATCATAGCTAGGAATTATGTCTCTATCGCCTGTCTCGTTCATACAGGAAATAACTAATTCCATGTGTCTCATGCCTACTAAATCAAGTGGCTGCGCACAGAGAGTGCTCCAAAATATTTGCATATATGACGATGATGTCTTTTCACTGACTAGATGGGACACGAAAAGAAATAACGATTGATATCGTTTGTTGTATTTTTGAGTTTGAATGAATTGGATCGTCTCGTCATTATTATGAATAAGACTGTCTGTCAAATATTGTGCGGCAAAGTGCTGTTGAAAACTCAAATGGATAAAATAGTAAGTCTGTTCCATTTCATTTCTTTGGCTACATTCGCTTTGAGTTAAACGTTTAAGGATACCGACCTTAATTAGTTTGTTTGCTATCGCAGTTCTATTGTTTGGATCTGGTTCGATTTTTCTTAACGCATTTTGTATTATTTCTTTCTTTAGAAATACCGTGTTACATTTCATTCCTTCAAACGCAATTGTTTGCAACAGTAGCACTTCTTGTTTGCAGCTCTCATATATCTCATCATTGCCCATATAACTTGTATCAATCGTTTGATTCTCCAAATAACGCCGTAATTGGTATTGAATGATATCACTATAGAGTTGTGTCATTGTCCTTCGTTTTGTTGCAAATGAGTGCTCACTGTTCCATAAATTACAAATGAGCCCAAGAATGATTGGTATGTGTGCAATGTCCCATATTTTTGGATGACTTTTGAGAAAAGTTGTCAGTGCTTCAGTGGTCTGGCGTCTAGCATCCATTCTACTATTGTCTCCAATTTGATTGAAAAATTGATACACGTATTTGTCAATATCTGTATCTGTAAAACCTATAAAACGTACAACAAAAGTTAGAACCTTGGTTTGATTTAATCTTTTTGCAAATAATTGTTGAAAGTCTATCAGATACACAGTTTCAAAAAATCTGAAAGATGTTAGCAAAAATGCTATTAAACCATATCTAGTTCCATTCGCAAGATGTCATTCTAGCGAATATATCTTCTAATTTTCTCAAAGCGAAAACATCAATGTTCAAAAAGACAACAGTTAAATTGACAAAAATAAAGTGAAAATTGAAACGACTCCGAGTCAACTACTCATTTTCAAATGGATTTTGCAGGTGCTAGAATAAGACTAGTTATCGTTAATTAATTGTCAATTAATGCTTAAGGCTATTACATTCACGTACAGTGACGGAAAAAAAATACCTTCTGAATACACAGCGACGTATATGGTTGATGGTGATTCGTGTTGAGGCTGTTGAAATTTCGTATCAAGAAGAGCAGCTCTAAAAATATGTGATTTGAAACATAACGTAGAAAAGTTGCTAGCACAATTTCTCTGGGATTAATATGTGAGACATGATATAGGTATCATTATCAATAGTAAGATCTATGTAAAATAATTGTTTTAAGTCAATGCTGTATGTATTCGATACTCTCTGATTTATCGAGCAAAATTGTGTTAATATTACTCAAAGCTTTCCATTCTATTCATGAACTTATGAGTTTCTCTTGCAGTACTTCGTATCAATACACAATGAATTTCACACCCGAGCCTATGCTTGTCACTGTCTCGAAGAGAATGGTTTGTGTAGGTTCAAATTTCTTATCTAAAAGGAAAACAATTTCTATTCTGAAATGCAAAAATAAATATGACAGATCGTTTCTCTAATAATCGATCATCTTTAGGAAAGAGGTTGCGCTCACAAGCCCTTGTTCAATTGACGTAAATTTAAACCGCTTGTTTTACTATAGTAAAATTTATTATTCAAATTCTGTAAGGACTTCTGCCCTACTCTTTCATATTAGATCAAAACAATAGTTATACATACGTGTGCCATTCATTCGTTTGTGAACTTCGGTATTTCAAACTAATTATTCCTGGAAACTGCGAAGTTAATGTTGACAAGGACACACAATTTTGTTCGTCCACTGCTATTTCAGTAACCTCGTCATGTTCAGAATTTGCTACTCTAATAAATATGCTTGGTTTTCCTAAAAACACAAGATAATCTTGCATATCATACAATTATTTTTTGAATGCCCAGCATAGTTGAGCTACAAAATCCCTATAGAGAAATTCATGTCAAAAAATAAATTGCGGCAGCCTCTCCTAAGGTCAATTATGTATCGGTTGAGTCAACAACGCGATCTGTATTCGGGTTCGGTGACTACCTACTCATTATCCTTGTTCTACATTTGTGAGCGAAGATCACATATCATCGTTTTGTTTCACATCCGCTTAGTTTCTCAGATTTTTTTTCTAACTCTTACTCATGCTATAAAAATAAATGGTTGGTGCCGGTGAAAAACATTGTTAATTAAGTTTTTTTAAGGGCATCTTCCTCCTTCCCAGATTTCTTATGAACAGCTCAACCAAAGGTTATGAAATTTTCAGGGTAGATAGATCTCGACTATAGGGAGTGCAGATGCCAAAAATGATCTAAAATTTTCTTCTTCGCAAACAACCAAAGCTCATTATTTATGGTCGAATTTCTTTTGCGGCAACTACAACCGAATTGGGGTGTATATATATATATATTTTTTTTTTTGAAAAATATTGTTTCCTTCGCTTAGGAGAACTGAAATACTGGTAGCTCTATTAACAATCGGCCCAAGCATCTGGGAGAAAAAGAGGAAAAACTTCAATTTTTCTCGAGAAAAATTGATTTTGAGAAAAACGCGAGGTAACGTAAAACGATATTTTTTCAATATTTCATTTTTTTTCATTTTTTTATGCGTCGCTGACTCACATAACACATTTTGATGATGAAATAATTATATTAGTATAGATCACTGACAACATCACAGAGCTGTAGAACTTGATTTTTCTCTATAAAGGATATCGAAAGTAAAATTTTTTTAACTATCTAAATAAACAAAAACTTTTCATGCATATGCATTCGATAGACGATTCTTGAATGGCTTTTTAGTTTAAATGTCAAGCTAAATCGTTTTCATTTTACCTGGTGTGTTTACAGAATTTAACACAAATCCTAATAATTGACGTTTTAATTCTTCAAATGATGGCCGATCATTTGGTTGTTGTGCCATACATTTTAATATCACTGACCACATTCTATCATTACATTTCGATGGCTGTTTTAAACGTTCACCGTTTATAACTCTTCGAGAAACTTCGCTGTCAGTTTCAATATTTGACCATGGCATTTCACCTTTGGTATATCCTTCCCACATCAATACACCCATTGAAAACATATCAGATTTTTCTGTATATGAATTTCTATCATTACTATTACTAAGAACTTCAGGAGCAGCATAGCGTATTGGAACTATGGTCAATGTTGTTTTTGATGCTGATCCCACTGGAGCATACATTGAACTTCCTTGACTAAGACCAAAATCTGTTAATTTGACAAGATTGTTTTTCGGTTCGTTTGCATCGTATCGAAATACTAATACGTTTCGGCATGCCAAGTCACCATGTACAATCTTATTGTGTGCCAAAAATACCATAGCATCAGATATTTGAACAAACATTTCACATAAGATATGCGGATTAGGTATAGATGACTGCTCTTGTAATAATTCAAATAAATTGCCCTCAGGTGCATACTCTTGTAATAGCATAATTGAATGTGATATTACGTCCGCAGACTCGTCGACGATTCCGTATGTCTTTACAATATATGGATGTCGAGTCATCGTTTCGTAAAATGATGCTTCTTTTAATGCTTTAACACCATTTATTTTCATTAAACATATCGGTGGTCCATCTTTTCCAATCCATTCTGCTTCCCATACAGTTTTTCCATGTGCTTGAAATAGTGCTCGACGGGATTTCTTTTTTATATGTACATCTAATTTAAAATAGAAATTCTTCGATCGAAACTCATCGACTATCTTCTTGATTGTATAATTGGGGCGTAGCTGATTAACATTGAGTGACTGTCGTGTAAGTGGACTAGTTCCA
The DNA here is from genome assembly GCA_905329745.1 of Rotaria sp. Silwood2. Taxonomy (NCBI): domain Eukaryota; kingdom Metazoa; phylum Rotifera; class Eurotatoria; order Philodinida; family Philodinidae; genus Rotaria; species Rotaria sp. Silwood2. The sequence goes on from CAJNSZ010001614.1 coordinate 21,794, forward strand.
TGAGTTTGTATCCATTGAACTATTGCTTCCCTTTCATATGTGTGCCCATCTTCAGCCAAAACAGGATCATTGAAAAGTTGATGTGTGATTGGACATAGAAAAAGAGTGACTTCTGTCGCTATCTTTGATGATTCAGCCATTAATGGAGAACTGAAACAGAAATAGAACTATTTATACTTTAGTGAATGTTTGTAATCTCTGACTAAGTTCAAGATCAGTAGCTTGAACTTAATTCGATCTTATCCAAGCGAAAACTGTCACTAGATTATTTTGTTGAACTCAATATGTGTTTTTCGAAGAAAAATAGAGAATGTAAGTTAAAAGGTGGCGTTTTGCGACTTCACCCCTTCATCCGCTTCCTCTTGCGCAAGGCAAACAATAGAAAAAATGTTTGCATTCGGAATGGAAAAATCAATACGATAGAAAAAGATGCGCACCCATTCTAAGTGAACTGGGGCATACCTATATATGAAACGTTTCTCTGACGATTAGTAGGTATCGCCGAACTTAGGATTTTGGATCAGGACTGGATATATTGAACGCCTTGGGCATCAAAGTCGACTTAGAAAAACTTCTCCAGGTGTCGAATCGTACTTATAATATTTTTAACAAAGTTTTAATATCGGCTACTGAAAGTACATTCAAAGAAACAGGGTACTGTTCCTCTGTTATTGTTAGTCAACGACTGACACATTTTAAATTGTTCATATTAGAGCATGCTGAGCTAAGATTTTTGCCCAGACCCAGTCAATATAAAATCTCACATTCGAACTCGGTCAGAATATGGATAGAATCCGACATTTTCTATTCGTGATTATTCCTCGGACGACACTGATAATATCATTAAAAATAGAACTGAACAAAATGAGATATTGTTTGCTATATAAATTTATCATGGTAGTGAGATCTCATAGAGATTACAATCAAGAAGAAAGTTTTGGTGCTATTTTTCGTTTTTTTTCAAAAATAAATAAAACATGACTTTTCTTTTTGAATAAAATAAATAAGAACTGAAATAAACTCGAAAATTATTTTTTTCCATGTGTCAACTATTTCTGTGGAGTCGAGCCCAGTCACCGACAATTTCTAGACCCAATCTCACCCTCATTTCTATACCCGTATAAGGATCGTACTCGACCACTATAGTATCAGACCACTGTATCCGATATACCGGATATTTTGCAAAGATGGCAGTAGTCGAATCAGCATACCAATAGAAATTCTTGTGGTACAATCAAGTAGATTCTTTTCAAAATATAAAAAATGTATCAGATGAAGCTAGGTAGATATAATGTTCTTTCTGCAAAAAACTCTAATTTAACAGAAACTTCCCAATTAAAAGATCAAGTCAGAAAAAAAATCTCGGTTTTTATATGATTACCTGCTGGTTTGAAAGAAAAATAACAGTGAATTAAAAGCTATTACTTACATTGATTTATATATATTTTAAAGATGAAGTAATTTTGCTGTATGCAAAAAAACAAAAAACCAAATAGAAGCAGCGAACACTTCAGAAGCAAACAGAAATGAATAATGTCCACATGGCGACGTTTTTTTCATCAATAACACGACGAATTGTGTAGAGAGAAAAAAAACAAGATAAGAAAAATAAAAAGAACGAAATCACCTACACAATAGTCATGTTATAGTTAAGACGAACTTTTCTTTCTGATCTCACTATATAAGTATATGAATGAATTGCAATTTTTGAAGCGAAGTTTCGCGGCTCGTCCCATCCCATTCTCTCCCTAATATATATCCGTAACCACATACGGAAGCTAATAGAATTTTGATATCGTAACCGTACACGTAAGTCGATAAATTTAACGGCACTAGCACTTGTATCTATGCCGTATGCATCATCAGTATACATCGTAGAAACTGAAATCAAAAGTCATTCCGTGTGAATCGTCATAGGGTGTGAGTGCGCCACTGTGTAGATAGTATGAGCTTTTGACTATTCACATCCACACGCAAAGTTAAAAAGCAGCCATTGACCATATACGACCGGCTTGAGTACCTTCTGAAACATGATGTAAGCAAC
>CAJNSZ010001615.1:8718-23784 GCA_905329745.1 Rotaria sp. Silwood2
ATCTTGCTATTTAGAATAAATTATTACAAGGTATGTTGTCAAAGAAAATGAGATATTTATTTGTACTTCGTTTCAGAGGTTCATTGAAAATCCTGTCATGATCGAATGCCAACTTTTTTTTTTTTATTCATGTTTGTTATTAAGGCAAATAAAACTAGTAGACTACTAGAGTTCTAAACAAGTTGACGTTCTATCGAATATGTTACGCTACCATATGGAGCAAGTTGACTTTTCCGAATAATTAAGAATCTAAGATAGCTCTGTATGATTATGTGGTCGGTAAGTAGTTAGAATATAAAGTGGCGGAAAAAAGTTTAAGGCACTTTTTGTTTTTCGTTTTTTTTTCATTAGAGATCCCTTTAATGGGCATCCAAATAGTGATTTCGATAGCTCTCGGAACGAGCTACAAATGTATTATATCGAGAACATCAACGGCGAATCGGTTAAGTTTTTATAGCAGAAACTGTTTTTTCCAGAGGAAAAAAAAATTAAGGCATTTTTTGTATTTTATCGATTTTGCCATTGTGGAAGAACAGAAAATGTTTGAAAACTATACCATTACATTCAGAATTGAACGGGCTATATTTTGATATAAAATGTTTTGAAAAACTATTGACTGTAATAATTAAATATTAATTATTAATAATTATTATTAATTCGCAGTTATAGATAAATTTTTTCATAATTTTCGGCTTTGAAGCACACTATAAGAAAGAGCATCGAAAACTAAACAAACCTGTGTTTTTTTCAAAGGACAATTAGTCTTTATGGGAATATTTAATCATTCTTTTAAAAATTAATTAATACTGCATTAATAAATAAGATAATTAAGCTTTTAGAGAAACTTGTAGAAATCTGAAAAACACTGTATTTTGTAGAGCACACTTTGTTCTATGAAACAAGACCTAGCGGGTTTTGTAGTATATGCTATTCGTGTGATACAGCCCGTTGAACATAGTTTAGGGAAAACAAGGCGGAAAATAGCTAGAAATCATCGCTGAAATTAGTAATAAATATTCAAAACATTGTGCCACTTAAAGCTTGCATCGGAAAAAGGCGCGCTAGGTCTTGTTTTATAGAACAACGTGTGCTCTACAAAATACACTGTTTTTCAGATTTTTACAAGTTTCTCTAAAAGCTTAATTTTCTTATTTATTAATGCAATATTAATTAGTTTTTAAAAGAATGATTAAATATTCCCATAAAGACCAATTGTCCTTTGAGAAAAACACATAGGTTTGTTTAGTTTTCGATGTTCTTTCTTATAGTGTGCTTCAAAGCCGAAAATTATGAAAAAAATTTATCTATAACTGCTAATTAATAATAATTAATATTTAATTATTACAGTCAATAGTTTTTCAAAACATTTTATATCAAAATATAGCCCGTTCAATTCTGAATCTAATGGTATAGTTTTCAAACGTTTTCTGTTCTTCCACAATGGCAAAATCGATAAAATACAAAAAATGCCTTGAATTTTTTCCGCTGGAAAAAACAGTTTCTGCTATAAAAACTTAGCCGGTTCACCGTTGATGTTCTCGATATAATACATTTGTAGCTCGTTCCGAGAGCTATCGAAATCACTATTTGGATGCCCATTAAAGGGATCTCTAATGAAAAAAAAAACGAAAAACAAAAAGTGCCTTAAACTTTTTTTCGCCACTTTATACTAGATTAAATCTTTTTTTAGAAACTGAAGCCAAATTTAATATGTTCTGATGCATTTTTTCATGAGAAATTCAAGTATGATTTTTCATTTTATTTTCAATCCTGTTTTATTAAAACCTATAATCAATTCCGTGCCCGCAGTTGAAATTTCATCGAAGTACAATTTAGATTTCACAGATTTTTCCATATTTCGCATGAATTCTAACAAAGCCTTGCATAATTCTTCTGCTCGATTATTTTTGATATACAATAAAACATCTGTTAAATGAACACTGACGACTTGTTCGAAAAGTGTTCATCAATGGAAGATATCACATATTTTACTACGAAAAGTTTCAGATTATAAGCTTCTTTATTAATTATATATAAAACTTTGCTTTGTTTCACAAAGTCTTGTATTATTGTTTTAGTCTGGATATTTGTGAATTTCATGAGGAGTGCTGTGCAATGTATCCGAATATGTATTCATCAAATTTTATTACATCAAAATTTGTGAATTTTTGTTTAATACTTTGATTTTGACTTGTTGAAGAATCATTTAAATATTGGATACACAACCAACTATGTATAATAATCTTACAAGAAAAATCATGTGTATTCTTGATAAATGAACATCAATTGAATGTGTCTTTTTTCGAAGTAGTTATTTTAATGAGATTGCATTGTTCAAATTTTTCACAAACTAATATTTACATTTAAATATCTTTGAAGTAGAATAGATTTTAATTTTAAGTGTTAATAAATATTTTGTGTTTGTAAATAATTTTAATTTTAGATTTTTTGTTTATGTTTACTGTCTTATGGAACTGTATGAAACACAAGAGTTGATTTTACTGTTATTATTGTGTTCATAAGGATATAGTAATTGTGTCATTTTATTTAATATAGGACTGTTCTAAATTTTGTTTTTGTGCATAAAAATTAAGAATAAGATATTATGATATGAAAAACTTATTGTTCACATTCTTTGTAGAAATAAACAGACAACGAAAAAAAGAATGGCAAAAATAACTCGAATCCTGTAACTCGTGTTATGATGAACCATTATCATTGTTGTTATTATTAATTAATTGAATTTTTTCATTTAATATAAGATAATGTTGTGATGTCATTATTTTGCCTGATATGTACAATTATCACAAACAATGAAAAGCAGTATTAGTACATTAGCTACAAATGATGAAGAGGACAAGGCGAGAAAAAAAATGCACGTATGTTCATTTAAAACAAGTTAAAGTACCAATCGAGACTGTAAAAGCCAGAGATGAACGACTTCAATACGTGCCACTTCAATTCTGAGTTGTAATTGCCCATCTCTTGTAAAAATAATGTTCAAGTTCAGAGTAGACAACTGTTCACCTATTAGAGGTTACACTGTAATTTTCTTTTTTTTTTTTTTTATTGTCGTGTATTTTTATTTATTTATTGTATAAATAGAAGTAAATTAATCTTATATATATTTTTATGACAGATAGAGAAATATTAATTATCGAATCAAAGCATGTCGATTAAACTTTTATTTGTTGATCAAACAATCTAATAGATATTCAAGTTTTTCATTTTACTTAAAGAATATCTTGTCATATAATTGGCGCGAAACTTGTAATAATCCACTAGTGAACTATCAATCACAAGAATATATTGATAATTAATTATGTTTGCATCATGATCGCTACATATTATATCGAACGAATTGAGAATAGATCTCCATGACTTCATCTTATTCTTTTGATGCAAACGATACAGATAAACTGAATCTAACAGATATTAATATTATTAAATTTACTATGTCAACAACAATTGATAATAATGAAAATATGTGGAATAATATCAAAGTAAAAAACAAATATATATTTTTCTAAACAATAAAAAAAAAAACAACACATAGATGTTCATAAATAAATATTTTAGTCATTTTTTAATCCTCAAAATTCCATGATAATAATAGCTATTATTTGTCTAATGTTTTTTTTAATTACATTATGTCTTGTATTTATTATAATTAAATTATTAAAAAAGAAACGTTTATATAAAAATCAAACAAAACCAACAACAAATAATTTACCTAATAATTATCCAAAATTAGATCATCATTTAAATTTTCCATCATCTCCAAATCAAATAGGTTTAACATCAAATCAAATAGCTTCATTAGGAACAATTATTTCAACAAATAAAGATATTAAAATTCAAGAATCATCACCAACAACAACAGCAACAATCGTTCCTTTATCAATACATGAAAGTAATAAAACAGAATCATTTGATAATTTTGAAAATGAACTTAAACGTACATGTCAAGAAAAAGGTATTACATCATCACATACAACTAATATATCATCGATTAATGATGATGAAGTTGAAACTGTTAATGAAGTTCTTGGAATGGAAGAACGTAATGGAAAAGTTTATTATAAAGTTAATTTTACTGGTCATCCATCAGATTATACTGCATGGGTGTGTGAAGAAGATTTAATACCTGAATAATAACAATTCATTTTTCTTGAACATTAATTATTGTATACAATCGGAATATAAGAATATAATAAATCTAACGTTTTATGAAATATCATATAAATAGAATATTGAAGTACATTGGATAGAAACTTACACTTCTCTATCCCTCATAGATTATAACTGAGAGACACATTAGAAACGACTCATCATAGACATTTTGCGAGCGAAAATATTCAACTTTTGGACATCGCTGGTCTCGGTAAGACTAATAAAAGTTTAAAATGATTCGTACCTGTGTCCTACTATTGAAGAGATATGATCATTTTAATGTAACTCTTACTCTAGGAGCAATACATTTTCGAGAAATTCAAAACAAAGAGTTACAAACTGAAATTATGTCAATAGGTACGTTTGATAGTCCTGAAAATTTCAACAAAAATAAACATGTTCTTCTCGAGATATTTTGTATGTAAAAACATAGCTGTTTACCAAAGAAGGACACACAGTAATCGAATATCTGGAGAAAGACAAGGTTGTTTTCGTTGAAATATTTCAGAACAATCAAAAGTACTTGCAAACATAATTTCAGTTCGAAACTCTTCGTTTTGTATATTTCAAAGATGACTAACCCTAAGTAACATAGACTTAATGTGGAATCGCACGGCATCCAACAATTGAATACGTTCTCTTGTTAGTAACGATATGTCAAAGACATCACAGATATAATCATAGAAATGTCACAGATCGTGACAAGCATCATAGCAATTCTCCCACAGTGAACAAAAATGTTGACATTTGGTGAAAAATAGAAAAGTGACTTTTTTTCTGCGATTCGAATAATGTCCGATATACTTTGATAGACTTTTCGATTGAAAAAAAAAAGATTCTGACTATTTAACAGTTTAGAATAGTGATAAGTGAGACCAATTATTTTTGATTTGGCATATAATAATACACGTACGAACGAAACGTATGATATCATTTATCTCGCAGTATCAATACATTCGAGACATCTTGCACGAACTCTAATATTCTCTCTCTGAAGATTCATTTCCTTTTTAAACTTACTAATACTTCGTCTATTCTACACGTTTATGCGTTTCGACAATTTTTTTGCTTATGAATAAGACAACGATTAATTTTAATATCGATTTCGCATAAATTTTTAGAAAAAAACATTGTTCTAACAGTTTTTCTATTGAAAAAAGTATGTATGCCTTCTCAACTAAGAGTTCTTCTAACAAAAAAAGAACGTGTCTAGTATAGTCGATGCGTATACTTTAGCATTTTTAAACTCGATGAAGCTTTCATAGAATTTTTTTCTCTGTCGGATACGTCTACTCAATCAGTAGAAAACAAAAGTTTAGAGTAAAAGCTTTTTAAATCGAATTATTTGACTATCGTACTTTTTAAATACTCTCAATTCTGTTCTTCAATAGAAACAATACTTTTTCGTATTGGTACATAACTCCTGCACAATTTGTAGAAGATAAATCATTTTCGATGATATCTAGTCGTTTTACTAGCTATCAATATATGTCTATTTTCAGAAATACAAACGAATAGATATTCAATTTTTGTTGAAGACAAAAAATTAAGTAAAATTTAATCATTTCGCTTATTCTTATTGTTTTCCTCTTCATTTTCTAACGATTTGTAACACGAGATTATTTTCATTTCCATTGACTGCTTTTAGATTATTACCATAGCCTTGATAAATTCGATAATAATCACTTTCACCATAATTGCACATGCTATTATAATCAGAAAATCTTAATTTTAGTTTTCCTTGTTTATAACAATTATAATCGAATGTTGTTCTAGTTTAGCCTCTGGAACTTTCATCAAGTGATTTACCATCAAAAGCTACTTGTCCTAATTTGTCATCGGTAGTAAAATGATCATTATAAGTTTTAATCTTCTTCATATTATTTTTATTAAAGATTCTTTGAAAATCTTCATTTGCTTCTTTTATTTGACCTTCTAAATTTTTCACATTTTGTTGATGTTGTTTGATTGCTAATACATTTCTTTCATCGATAGTTGCTTTTTATAATACTTTTTCTGATTCAATTTAAGTTTTATATGTTTGAAAAGCCGAATCATATTTCATTTTTTGTTCCTGTATTTCAAAAGTATAAGTAAAAGCTTTCATGAATTTCTCATAAACTTCCGATTCAGATATGGTTTTTCAATCTATATTTACATTCATTATATTTTCTTGATCATCTTTAGGTATTTTGTCTTTAAAACTTTTTCTATTTAATTTTTCATTTAATAGATTGTTTTTTTCCATCATTGACATGATAAATTGTATTCTTCGTTCCTTCTCGTGCTGCTGTCATTATTGCATTTGTTGTAGCACTTGTAGATGTACGTTTAATGTCATATTGATCTTGATTTCCAACAGCTATATTTGCACCTTGAATTGTTCCATCTCTAACTGCAGCAATTGTTCCATTGGCAGCAACACATGTAACACTTTTAGCAACATTAGATGTAACTGATTATGATAAATTCGAACTACTATGACTACTTGCACCACCTAATCCATCAACAACTGCAGTGATTATCCATGAAACTACTGTTCTATTTTCTTGACCATTTTCATAAAAAATTTTTCCATAATCAGACCATTTTTTATCCGTTGTTGAACATTGTTTTACTTCATCGATTGCTTTTGTTGTAACTCTCCAGTTACAGCACCATTAGCACCTCATTCAGCTAATCTTTTAGCATCAGCTTTTGCAACTTCTTTAGAACTTTGTCTGACAACATTAACAGCTATTGTTTCACTTGTAGCACCCACACCACCAGTTGCTACACCTGTTCAAAAGCGACATCAGTAACATATGTTTTGTCATTTATTCTTTCATGTTTGAATGCTTTGTCAGTACCATTCCAACTAGAACTAACACCAGCACCTAACATTGCACCATCAACAAGAATCCTCAAAGAAAAGACATGCATATATATATATATATATATATATATATATGTATTGATACGTATATCTATATCATGATGATTCATATAACGGAATAAAAAAAATATAACAGTAGAAATACTGTCACTATACGACACTATTCGATAATTGCTGTTTTATTTTAAAATCAAAGTGTATTCATATGTAGAGAGTAGCCGTAGAAAAAATATCAAAGAAGAAAACATGTCTCCGATTAGATCAATGAAAACGATGGGCGATATAGAATAGATAAAGAGAAAGTCAAAGGAAGAAAACAAAAACAATTAGCAATCTCGTGATAGATTATGAATCATACAGAAACGTACATTTTGTTTATCTTAACTATTTGTAATTCTATACGCTACGATAATATTATACAAGACTTGAGTTATTTCATGACACATTGAGAAAAAAAAATAGGCGTCAAACGCAGATTAATAAGAACAATGATTATTGTAACAAAAACTATAGATAGAGAGATGATCTATTTCGCTACTCATACAATACGTATTTAATTGTCATCAATAAGTGTAAGAAAGCAGCAGCTATTGCTAATGATATCCGAGTCGAATGGATAAAGTGATGCTACGCTCTGATTATTAGTAGAGCTATGTAATATCATATAGAATAGTAAACATAATATTTTGAATAAAATTGAATTGGAAAAATATCAAGAACTGATGACTCATGTGTCTTGCAGTAGAAGAGTAAAGTTATTAATATATGTTGAATCATGGATATCAAACCTTAAGTTCTATTCCATGATTGTTTTTAAAAATCAAACAATCCAAAAATTCGATAGAAATTTTTAACTAAAATTCATCAAGATATTGCATGATTTGAAGTGAAACACGTTTCATTATTAGTGTCCTCAAGATTCTTTTAATGTTATATATGAATTTGTTAAAATTTAACAATTAAAATTGTTCGGATAAATAAAGATTACTTTAACAGAAGAACAAGTTTTTTTTTTTGTTTCATTTTTAGTGAGTTTATTATTGATGTCTATAAAAAAAAGTGAATCTTTGATTGACAGGACAAATGTAACGACTTAACTCTGAATAGCCATTAAATTAGAAGAAAATAAATTTTAGAAAATTACTTATTGAAAAATAATAACAGCTAATCAATGAATTTCAATGATAGAGTATACAATTCAAATGTAGAAAGTACAAACAATACACGAGATGAATCAATGAATAATTATAAAATTAAATACATAAGCAAATACTTTCATTTTTTGTATGTTATCGTTTGTAGGATCTTTTTAAATTCGTAAAATCCTAGATGTGCTGTACGTTGAATTTTGATCCTCGTTGATTTTGACGTAAAACCTATTACAGAGATGTGGGAAACAGAAAAAAAAATGAGAAGATGTCAGAAAAGTTTCTGAGTTTCGACAAGGTGTATAGTAGAACTTTTGTTTTTCGTTTTAAGATATTTTTTCTTAATAAAATCTACAATTTTTGCTGGAGAAAAACTAAAATTTTCGAAAAATGGGAAGGTGTACATCTCCGCTCACCTAACATCCCTGGCTAGTTATCAATTGGGAAATCTCATTATCCAGATACGATTGTTCTGTTTGAAGATTACTCAAAAACCAGGATGTGCTGAATTCATGATGATATTAAATCATCGATGCTACTTTTCGATGTCGTTGTTAGTATAATTGAATAACTTCTTCTTACTCTCGTTTCTTTTGAATATGTTTAAGAAAAAAAACGATCATTTAAATTATTTTTTATGTAATTAATGTAAATGACAGAAATGATCAGTTTACATATAATTATTTGTTATATTTTTGAGATTAAACTATATGAATAAATATTTAAAATTGAATATTTTATATGTTCATTTCTATGTTTTATTTAAACAAATACGAGAATACAATATAATAGTAAATAATGTTATACATATTTTCGTTTATACGAAAAAAAAAACAACAACAAATTAAGAGTTTAAGATAAATTGTGCCATTGGATCATCATGACGATGTTTTTTCAATCGATATGCTTCTAATTCTTCTTCTGTTGGTTCATTTAGATCCTTAGTATCTGATTTTAATGAATTATATGTTCGTTTTCGTTCATCAGTATTTACCATTTCTTCAGCTTGTCGATCACGTTCATCGATTTTTTTTGCTGCTTCTTGTACTTTTTTTTTATCTAATTTTTTCAATAGAGAATTTTGCTCATCAGTTGATAATGATGAAGATTTTGGTTGAATTTTGTGTTTATTTAATTTTTCTCGATGTAATTCAACTAATGATTTTGGTTTATCTTCATTAATATCATCAGATTTCTGATTTATTTCAAATTCAATTTCTTTTTCTTCAATAATTGTACCTGTACAATAAGATTGTCGTAATAATGAATGACAACATGCATAACCCCATCGATGTTTATTCCAATAAGAACCCCATACAGATGTATGTTCATTTTCATAAACATCTTCAACATATTTTGATTTAACTGTTGCACGTTGATCACCTTTAATAACTTTTCCAAAACGATTATATTCAACATATTGTTCAGTTTGTGCTTCAACAACAAGTTCACGTGGTATACTATTTAAATATTCTTCACCACCATAACGTTCAATTAATTGTTGTTCAACTGTTTTAATAAATTGATTTTTTTTCTCATGAAATTCTTTATTTAATAATTCAAGTTTAGTTGGATCAGCTTGTGTATGAATACTAACACCTTTGTCCGATGCTTCCCATGCAAACATTTGACTTTTAGCAAAATCTTTTGCATCACCAGAATAACGAACAAAATTATCACCTAAATATGGTACTTGAGATGGATCTTTATTTGTTCCATCAAATGGATTATCACGCATTGAACGTGATTTTGGATCATAATAAGCTGAATTAGCATCCAAATTAAGTAAATATTTAGCTGTATCTTCACGAATACGTAAATTACGTACACTAATACGTTGTTTTGAATCAACATGTTGACCAGGCATATCCATTGAATCTGTATATTTATATTCTTCATCTTCTTCATCATCATCAGAATCAATTTTATTTTTTTTTGTTGACTTAGTTTTATCATCAACTTCTAATGGTTTAGCTGCTACTGTAACAAGTGGATCTGTACTTTCATTTGATATTGTTTCATTTAGAGTTTGTTCTTCAGCCATAGCTTCTTCATCTAATTTTTTAGCTTTTAAAACTTTTTTTGCTTCAGCTAAACGTTCATGTTCATCTTGAATTTTTTGTTGATGCCAATTAATATCAACACCATTCCAACGATCACGTTTTCCATCCCAAGATAAACTTATATCTGATTGTATATATTCATCAGGTGCAAAATCTGTTCCAGTAAAACGTGCACCAAGACGACGTGGACGTTCAACACAATCTTTACGTTTATGTGTCATTGCACCACAATTTTCACAAGCACCTGGACGATAACGTGTTGCAACTTTGTCAGCATGACCACGAGCGTACCTAAGAAAATTAAATATATATTATTTTATGTTCGAGAGTAAGAAGATGACAAATTATACTTGTTCAGAATTCATCCAATATGTATGAATACATCGCATACTATGTTTTTTCCTGTCGTATATGTTTAGTGAGTTTTCCTATTGTTGCTATCGTATATATATATATACAGTGGGCGCAAAAATTATTAGTACGATTTCGTTTTTGATTAAAGGTAATCAAAACGTTTAGTGGTGATCAAAAGAATTATCACGTCTTCTAATATTCATACTATAAAATTTAGTTTTGCAGAGTGAACCTATATTAAACGAGAGATCCCTCTTTAAAAAATCATGTATTTTTTTACGTAAAAATTATTCGTACAATTTTGATAAAGAAAATATTTTTCTGCTTTTATGGTTATAAAAACCTTAATTATGAATAGTTAGATGCAGAAACACTCACACCCACAACCCACACCCACACCCTAATTATGCTTCAATTTCAAAGTAAAAGTCCGTTGTCTTTGAACAGCCAACCATGGTTATTCAATAGGATTGAATCACAAAAACAGATATTGTGAATGTGTAACCTGTTCTTTCATACATCTAATGAGTCATAATTAAAGTTGTTAAAATCATAAAAACGGAAATCTTCTCTTTATCGAAATCGTACTAATAATTTTTGCGGCCACTGTATATATATGTTTTTCTTTTTTTCCTGTGTTCTCTCGTATCACGTTCTACAATGTAGTTCCTTGGAAAATTTTAGGATGCACGATCAGCAGAGAAACAGAGGTATTAAATAAAAAATGATATCGTATATGGAAGATCAGAATGCGAACTATCATATTAATTTTGATTTTTCTTAGATAAAGACTTAAATACTAATCATCTATAGCATATATCAAGTTGAAAAATACAATTGATGATAGTAGATATCCAACTGACTCATGTACTGACTTCATGTTCATAAGTAAGAATCAATGAGATTAGTAAACACATGAAAGAACGAAAAGTTTTTGGCCTTTTTTTTCGAATTAATTGTTTTTTTCAATGAGTTTTTAGTATCTGACAAGGAGAACCTCTCAACTGGTAAATCGTTTTTTTAGTTGAGACTATGTACATTATATAGAACTAAGCGAACTATGAGTGTTCTAAAAATAGTTCAAGATCTTAGCTTATTGCTGTCAAGATATTGCACTTTTACGATGTTTTTTTTTTTAACGAAATGCCGTGACGCTCTTCAAGAAAACTGATTTTCGAATTGTGACTTGGAACTTTACATAGAAACAAGCCTTAATGAGAGTAGTTTTTATGAATGTTTCAGATCTTCTCGCTGTTTCTATCCTAAGCTAAGATAATAGTGTGACTTTCGCATCACTCATATATGAAAGTAGATTCGATATTCTTATTCCATGATTGAAGCAAATGAAAAAGTGTGCAACTTTTATAAAACACTCTTCTCGTTAACGCCTGTCTATATACAAAGTTTCAAGTCGAAAATCGTTTGTTTTTGATGTTCCTTAAGGGTAGTACGACATTCATTTGCAAAAATTTGTAAAAGTACAGTATCCTCGCAACAATAAGCTAAGGTAAAGAATTCTTTTCAGGGCATTCATAGCTCATTTGGATCTGCACGATGCGCATATTCTCGACTAGAGATATACGATACCATCTTTTTTGGTTCTGATCTAGAGAAAACTATTACAGAATTTATTTGCTCACATCTAAAAACAATTCTTCAGTGTTCATTTGTTTGACTTACTTAGTGAATGACTAGTCCTTTTTTTGGGTTATCTCCTGAATAATATGATTTATTGGCGAAATTCCAGAACCTCTGATTTATACAATAATTGTTTGACAGTCATAGAATATTTAATTATAGTTTATAGCTTCGATCAAGACAACTTTCTTCTCGTAATACCAGTCCTAGTCTCACCAACTTCTCTTTCGTGTAGTTCTAGTTTCGACTCGAAACCAATTTATCATTTGCAAGACTTCACTCATAAGTTCGATATCATAGCTAAAACTATTTTTGCTTCGAATTTAATAATGATTATTCCTATTCATATCTATCCATACTATTGATTGATATCAACATTTTCTCGTGTTTATTACGCAATTTCTATATAGAATTATTAGTCTTCTATGAAATATTGTAAATACTTACCATTCATTAAGAGTATCATATTCTTTTGATTTTTCTGGATGTATACGTTGATGTTTAAGTGTTGGTTTTGCATGATCATATGTAACATACCATGGTACATCGGTCATATATTTTGGTATATGTGGATTAATATCTTTTCCTTCTTCATCAACTTCGGCTGGTGCCGAACCAGCTTTTCGTAATTCTTCAAGTTCTTTTTGTTGTCGATATTCTTCTCTTGTTTGTTTTTTTGGTGCTTCACCATCTTTTTGTCTGGCAAGTATTGATGGTGGAGTTGTAAAATGTTGTTGTGACATATCTGAAAGAAAAAAAAACAAAAATGAAAGAAAATGTTGTTTCATTCATTTGTTTTTTAGAGTTTATATCTAAACATCTATCAAGAAAATTTTTATTTTCAAGAGATACGAGCAAAAAAGAGAAATACGGAGATAAAGAGAGATTTGAACATCGCATTAAATGAATATCGCTGGGTTTCGAAAATTTCGAAATTTTAATGTTATATAAATAACAATTATTTGAGTTAATGTAAATATGAGCATAATTGAGCCAATAATTTTTAAATTTTTATCAAGTTCATTATTTAATAATGTATAACACATTGATAATTTTTCACAACATTGATTTGGTAAATTACAACAAGATAAATTTTTACATGTTACATTACGATCAAAATTTGTTAAATTATCAAATCCACAACAATTATATTTTACTTGAATATCATCAATTGATTTTTCATAATTTGTTTTTAATAAATCATATTTTTTTCCACCACGAATTGTTAAATAAGTACATGCAAGAGTAAATTGAAATAGAAATAAAATAACCAAAAGAATTATATAAAAAAATAATAATACTTGATGATGTTTTGTAACTGCAATTATACCAAATATGGATAAAAATATTAAAAATAAACTCAAAATTAGTAAACCAACAAATAAATGAAGATCTATTATTAAAGAATGTACTTGTGCAAATATGGCAAAAAATAAAAATGTTAATGCCAATAGAATATAAAAGATATTAGATATGATGAGTAAACGACGCCAAAATTGAAAAGTTTTCTCTTCAACCATCTAGAATAAAACACAAAAACAAAATATTAATGCAAATTTATTTAAAGACGAACAATAATAATTTAATCGACATAAACTATCTGAACAAAACACACAAGAATTATATTTCTAACAAGTAATGACTTCATAAGAAATGGGTATTGATGTAACGGAAGACGATTCAAGAAATATCTAAAATATGAAAAAACATAAATAATAATCAAAATATTAAAATAATTTTTTCTTTTTACCTGATCGGATACAGATCGTAATTGAACATGTAAACGACGTAAACATTTTAATCGTTCTTGACATTGACATATAACAAAATGAATACAGTCATATAATTGATTATTATTTTTAAATTTTAATGGTGAATTATAAGTTTGAATTAATCTAATATGTTGTAAAAATGGGGCTATTTTAAATAATAATGTAAATAATTCTAATGGATGATCAGTTGATATACAAAGTGATCGTAATGAATATAAATAAAATTCATTGTGTAATTCAAATTCTGTTGATTCAAATGTTGATTCAGAAAGATCCTTTACAAAAACAAAACGATATATATAATATTAATAAATATTCTATTAAAATCACTTTACACTCTAATCATATTGAACAGTTTCGAAAAAAAGATTTCATTCAATAATCTACATTAGAAGATAGTAAAGTTCTATGAGATAATCGAGATTATCCCGATATTTTAAAATCCTTATGTCGAAACGTGTTGTATACTTTAAGTTTTTATTTTTAACAATAATTCTAATATTTAAATAACTAAACTTTCACTCGAATAGAAAAGGTAGCTTATTGCAAGAGTCCAAAAATTTCACTACATGATCTTTTATAACATCTGCTATTTCTAAACTTTAGACATTTGTCGAAGAAATCATACTAAATTTCAATCGTGTTCAACTATCTTTGCTCAGTTGACAAGTTAACAGGAAATATGACTGTAGTTGTGTTTGACCGTTACTATTCAGCAGTTTCTGAGATTCATTTTTTTTTTTTTGTGAGAACTTAGAATTTTTCTATAACATATGTTATCATCAAATGAAAGAAACTAACCTAAGGATCAAGGATAATTCTTCAGAACAAAGACTCTCTTTTGATATAATTAAAATGTATTATAAGCTATTAATAGGATAAGTTCAATAAATACAAAAAAAAAAAAAAATAAAATCTCAGTAGCCATTCTAAAATGTCGCGAAACTAACAATGGAGGTGTTTGTGTCGTAAGTTGAAAAGACCAGATATTTTTGCATCAAAAGAAAGCTCTCACCGCCAAACTAACAAGGTTAAAATATTAG
>CAJNSZ010001616.1:0-23773 GCA_905329745.1 Rotaria sp. Silwood2
CAACAGTATCCGCCGATTTGTTTTTTTTCTTTTTAATGTTTCATAATTTTATTGAAACAAAACAACATCAATCAATAACATATATACTTGATTATATTTCATTTAAGAAATTGTTTACATACGAAAATTTATCCAGATAATCCTTATCTAGCAAAAAAATCCAATATTCAACCTCCAATAAATATTCTATATCCATGGACCCAAGTATTGGTGAGAGTTTTTCTTTGTTATTGGATTAAAACATTGTTATTTCAACTTATTTTCAGACGTCCAACATTGGCTTACAATTAAAGAATGAATCAAAACAGCAACCAGATGAAGTGCATCAAGATAATGCCAGCATTAATGCTTAAACTATGAGAAATCAATCTTCTGGATATGATCGTGTAAAAATATTTATTTGTGTATAGAAGTCAGCTTATTTTGTACAATATATTTGACTGTAGAATGCAAGGGGGAAACAGCTGATTAGGAATCCGCTAATCATCCTAATTACTCATAATCACTCCTAATCACCGCAAATCACTGTTAATCATTATTAATCACTGTTAATCATTATTAATCACTGTTAATCACTATTAATCACTGTTAATCATTATTAATCACTTCTAATCAAACAGTTACCAAATCTAATTCACTTTTAGTTGAGTATAACGGATAATATTATAAAAGAGATTCACAATCAAACAGAAGTTTCTTCTGTATAAATATGTATACCAATGTATTTGTTAATGCGAGGACACTTTTTACAAAACTATTTATTTAATAAAGTTTTGAGCTTTCTAATGTACAAGACAGATCAGTATATGATGCATTTCGAACGAAAGAAAAATATTTGGTTTCTTTCTATGTTGAAATTTGTCCACGAATATTTGTATTCTAAAAAAGAAAGTAGTAAGAGTGCAGTTTACAAATAAAGGTTAAAGTACCATATAAATAATAAAATATGTCACACACAAAAAAAGAAAAATTTATCTACATCAAGAAATAATTCAGTTGTACAATATAAAGCTATGATGTAAAAATAGAACCACATAGTATAACTATGACATAATAAAAAACGTGTGAAAGATAATTTCAATTCTTTCGTTTTTTTTGACTGTTGATTTCGTGTGTCGATCCAAGTGTACGTTTATGATTAGAAACAACAGCTGTGGTCGATTGTGAATTATTTTCAATAAGTTGACTTGATGATGATGATATTGAATAGGAATTATTTCTATTCGTTTTTTCAAGTTTCTGTTCCTTCAACAAACGATTAACATATTTACAGCCAGGTGATTTTAAATGACGATAAAAATTAGATGGTGTTAATTTATTATGGAGTTTTCCTAATGTAATAATTGATTTACATAGGCATTCAATCGATCCTTGGATACCATTGGTACCTGCTTTTACGGTTAATATAAAATGATTATCCTCTTCTAGTTTGAATTCTTTTAGATTCAAAAAATTTTCATTCAAAGATGACCAATCATCAATACATTTTAATAAATGATTTCGTTGATCATCAACTGTAAGAGTAGAATACGTGTTAGCAGTTGATACAGCTGGTGTTGCTGATGAAATTGCAAATGAAGAATAATTGATAAGATGTTTTGGTGCAATTCGTTGTCCTTCTTTAAATATACGATCACTTGCTATCTTCAAGATATCGAGTAAACATTTAATTTTTGTGCGATTAGCACTTTTGACGATTAAATTATTATGATCGATCTTTAATAATAATTCTTGACGTAATAAATCAGTTTCAACATCATTGATTTTTAAAAATAAATGTTCGAAAACATCTCTTGTTAGCAAAAGAATTGGCACAGAATTTATTTCTTGTACTCGAAGTAAATTTGATAATGTTGAACCAACCAAATATTCAATGAAAGAGTAAAATTGATCATCAACTAATGTTAATGTTTCTAAGGGTAATTTCCAAGGATGGAAATATAATTCTTGCAACTTTGGTACATTAGAAAGAGTCATGTTGTAGATAGTTGATAGAGTAATAATGGTGTATGTTCAACGTTTAACAAGATAGAAATGACTAAGGAATTTTAAATAAGATAGATGTGGAAACGAGGTAGAGAAAAGATAATCAAATCTAGGGATGTCTCGTGGTCAAATACATGCACTATACAAAAAAGGGCTTGATAGTTACATATATTTTTCTCAATATTCTTTTCTTTCCTTCTCTTCACGTTCAACTCATTAATTTGGCTATGGAATGTTTAAATTCAATAAGATAATCATGTGCTGCTACACTGTAACAGCAACGATGTTCAGCATAATGGACACAAATGAATATCATGACCAGACAAGCGTATTTTTTTCTTTTCAGTCCAGATCACGTTCTGTATTCTGATAAACATTAAATACAAAGTAAAAGATCATCTTATTTCCATTTTCATCAGTGAAAACCAATGTTATCAGTGTCATTCAAATAAAGAGAAATACAATTTTATTCATAATACTATAAGTATTGATGTATCGAGTTTGATTCGGATAGGTTCTAGTTGATCGTCACTCAAAGTTATTTTTGTAAATTTGAACTTTATGTATAAAAAATGATAGGAAACGAAAGTTAAAAGGTATTAATTGCCTTCACCATAATACTAATTTAATCTTTGCGAGATATGTGATACAAATATTAAAAGTGTGAAAGTAATAATTGAAAAACATATATCATTTCTCTTGATTTGTGTTTTATATTGTTTATAAATCCAGAATTTATTTTTTCGTTCTAGATTTTGCTACACGCACTGAAAAATTAGTTATTGAATTATGGCTGCAGATGTCAATATCGATGATAATTCTTGTTTACCAGAAAATGTTTTGGAATTAGAAGGATATGATTTCTATCGATTTACAAAAAGTATGAGTGGTGCATTATTGACAGAAGTACTTAAAATACAGGATATTGATTCTGTTTTTATATTTTTACAAACAAGTGATATTTTTGAAATATTCCAGCATGATTCTACAATATTACGAGATTTGAAATCAAAAATAGGTTTCGATTCAAATGATGGTACATTTCAAGTCAAACTTGGTTTAAAATTGCAATACGAATATTTATCAAAATTATTGAAATCAAAATCAGATCAGAAATATACAAAATCATCGTCTCTTACATTTGAAAAGATTGATATTCTACTTCGGAAACATCCAATTCTTCTTTCACTTCTCAATTTCTATGAGAATGAGAGTACAACAAATGATCAACATGAATTTTTATCACTATTTATAAATACTATAACGAAAAATTTATCTTTATCTAATACGAGTCGATATAGATATGATGACAAATTGAAAAGTTTTGCCGTTTGCTTGTACATACTTGGAGGAAAGACAACTTATGAATTTGTCCGGTTAAATTTGCCAGGATCATTGCCAAATCTTACAACAATTCATAGTTTAATACAAAATAATGATGATAATTTAACAGAAGGTGAATTTCGATTCACTAAAATGGAACAGTATCTCGATATTTTTGGTGTTCAATATGCATATTGTGCAGAAGATTGTAAGTTTTTCATGAATAATATCAATTAAGTTTTGATTGTCTTCTTGTAAACGATATTTTCTAAAATATTTTCTTTCTACAAAGAATAAAATTTAAGAGAAAATCTAAAATACATTCATTCCTGTTTGTTCAATAATCAATAAATAAATCATGTCATGGAACATAAAACAAATTACAATCATATACTTTCTAATCCTTTGAAAGCTCCTTCAGTCTACTTAAAACAAAAGTGCTTTTCATTGAGAAAATATGAGAAAATCAGCTTTGTTTGATTGTTGAAATTCGAACTATGTCTTTATTAAATGATAGAGATGGTTTGCTTTACTCATGTCTATTCTCTTGATAATAGCAGCAACAGTGAAGTAAAACTGTTTAAGACAAACAAATAAGAAATGGGATTTACAACGGGGAGCAGCAGACCCTGAAACTCCTGGATTCTAAGGAGCTCCATTGGATTCTATTCGAATCTATATGACTCCAAGGAACTCCGAGAATACAGTAGAGTCCCATGAAGCCCCTGGAATTCCTCGAGTTCTGAAGTCTGTTGTTTTTCCGTTGAGGATTTATTAATTGATCTTTTATAATATTCTAGGCACAGGTGTGGTGCAACGAATCAAATACGACACGCATACAAATAGTTTTATAGGTTTTTCAACTCCTCTATCTGGTGGTGTACCATCATCATGTCATTTTAAAACAGATTCAATATCTGAATTAAAGTTATGGATGGATAAAAATGAAAAAGCTCCACTATTGAACATTCATTGTGTTCAAGCCATTCCACCACTAAATCAAACAGTAGCACCACCAAGTTTTGTTCTCGCTGGCTATGGCACCAGCAGTAAATATACATCATTAGATATTCTTAAGCGATGGCTATTCATTCACAAGAATTCTATTGAACAAAATGTGCGAATCCTCGGATTTTCTACCGGTAAATTCAAGTCATTTTCAGAGATTGAAAATTTCATTCATAGCTATTTGAAATCACCATTAAATAGTTCGTTTAATTTCCCTTTCAAAAGACTAAAAAAATAATAAAAAGACTGGTTTGTTTTCAAAATTACATAGAATCAATAGTTCCGATGGGTATTCAGCATTTTATCTTTGCAAAAAATAATTGTATAAAAAGATATCGTTCATTATAAAAGACTTTCTTATTACAATATTAAGCTGATGAAATAGAAAATAAGATGCATACTTAAAAATTTTTCTTTTCTTCCTGATATTTTAGATGCTGATAATAAATATTTTCGTGCTATGCGTTTGATGTCTGGATTCTATGCAAGCTTATCGAATTTTGATGTACATGTTGATTCTTGTATGTTTTCAATTCAAACTGGTAATTGGCCTTGGTATTTTTTAAGACCTGAGCAGCTTTTTGTGTTTATGCAAGATGCAACTCACCTGGTCACAAAGTTAAGAAACCGTTTATTATCTGCAACAGCAGNCGTGTTGAATCTGAACTTTCATTAATTTGTTTCTTGAAATAATTACTGATCGATTTACACGAATAATGATCCTCGTAATTTTTATGTATCACGCCACTAATTGTTAGACTGCATTTTACCTAGGAGTTTTTCTAAAATAGTCTAATATCGTAATGACTGATAGATCCCCATCATTGTGATAGCTTTCTTTCTACTTTGAAAGGATTAATGAGTGATATTTTATAAATCGCTATTATTTCATTTATTTGCGATGGCACACCAATTGTAGAATTACCGAATCACTGAATTCGTTAGGAAGTGTTATACTAAATGTGTGCTATTTCAGATAACTTGTATCGAGAATTGAATATCATGTCAACATACCAAGCACTGCTTAATGAATAAAGAATATTTTTCAGAGAAACCTGGTATATTTATGCAATACGTGTTGTTTATATGAATGCTCTCTGTAAAACTCTGAACGTGATGATTATTGTAAGTTTCTTACTCATTATACAGTAATTTATCCTCACAGAAATAGTAGTATGTGTTTTCGATTAAACTCTAGAAATGAACAATATTCTATTCATAAGTACAAACGATGAAGTTTTGAACGTGGAACAATTAATTCATCACAATTAAAAATAGTATTATAAAGATGTAGTTATAGAACAATAAACCCTTTTGAATTGATTGTAGCACAATGTATTTTATAATATCTTCTATTATTTTTATTTTTATTTTTTTAAACTATTATAT
Organism: Rotaria sp. Silwood2; assembly: GCA_905329745.1. Taxonomy (NCBI): domain Eukaryota; kingdom Metazoa; phylum Rotifera; class Eurotatoria; order Philodinida; family Philodinidae; genus Rotaria; species Rotaria sp. Silwood2. The sequence goes on from CAJNSZ010001616.1 coordinate 5,707, forward strand.
ACAAATACTCTTTAAATTGTAAATACATCAGATGATTTAAATATATAATTATGCCAGTTGATGGTGAATAATGTTTACAATAAGTTGCATCGCATTTTAATGTTCTCTGGATTTTGAAGTAAAAATTTTTGTTATTTATTTATTAACTGAACTGCCTTGATGGATGTAATAAAAAACAGTTTTGATAATCAAATAAAATACAGCAACCATGAAATGGAGATTATGCAACTTTCTCATTCTAATACACTACTACAGCAATAGATCTTGTTCGCTCGTAAATCCCCTCACAACTCATTCAATTTGTATAAATCCTTCAAGACTCGACGAAGTTTTCTGAAACAAAAAGGGCTCCTGTTTTACAATTGATTACTATAGTTTATATCAGACTGAGCATCGCTGCAAAATTATATACGCTATTGATGATTTCACATAATAATCTATCTTAAGCACATTATAGTAAACTATTTTTCTGAAAACGTAGTACAATAAACACTTATCCGTAGAATAATCTACCATTTTGGATAATATTGTGTAATAATCTACCCTCTACTGTATTATAATAAACCTTTTTTTTGAAACCATACAGCAATCAACCCTTATCCGTAGAATAATCTACCCTTTTAGACAGTATCGTATAATAATCTACCATCTACCGTATTATAATAAACCTTTTTCTAAAACCATACAACAATCAACCCTTATCCGTAGAATAATCTACCCTGTTGGATAATATTGTGTAATAATCTATCCTCCACCGTATTATTATAAACCTTTTTTCTAAAATCATACAACAATCAACCCTTATCCGTAGAATAATCTACCTTGTTTTATAATATCGTATAACAATCTACCCTTCTCCGTATTATAACAAATCTTTTTTCTGAAGCCATACAACAATCAACCCTTATTCGTAGAATAATCTACCCTTTTGGACAATATCGTATAATAATCTACTTTCTACCGTATTATAATAAACTCTTCTTCCAAAAGCGCATGTTAATCTACCCTCGGTCTTCCGGTAATACAGTCTATAGCGACACCGTAGAGTAATCTACCCTTTGAGGTATCATAATAAACTCTTCTTACGAAAGCGTAGAATCATCTACCCTTAGCCGTATACTAAGAAACGCTTTTTCAACCGAATAATAATCTACCCTTGATTGTTGCAAAAGAAACTGTTCTGAAAAATGGATATATTAATTTACCCTCAATCGTTTAATAATAAACTCCTCGACTCAAAATATGAAATGAAAAACCCTTAAGAGAGCTCAATATACCCTTTGAGTATTTATATACCCTTATGCTCAAAAACCCTTCAGATCATGAACCCTTCAAGGGTATTTGCCACCATCATAAACCCTTCAAGAGTTTATAAAAGAGAAAATTAAGAGCAAGGGTTGACTATTCTGCGCTTTTTTTTTCAGTGAACCAGAACTTATTATGACAACATCAATTCAACAACAACGACTTCCTTTAAGACACCAAATTGTTCATCAATGAACTTCAGTTTTTTCGACTAGCTCGTAAACACCATCTGAATATGCTACTGGGTTTTTTAACAAATATTCATTATATATATTATGCATCTTATTTCATAAATTCTTTTTTTGCATCTTTAAACTTTAACGCAATGAACAATAATACATCTTCAAAGAGCTGATATACAATTACAAAGTTTACTCAACGAACCTCTAGAATCATTGCCAACATTTGTCTGTCGTATTAGACATCATTTATAATTTGAACGTTTTGTACGTATACTTTATTTATCACAAGATAATGATAAAGATATAAAAATATGAAGTAAATTTGAAGTACAAAAACTAACAAGTATTTTAAACGGTACAACCCAAGTCAACCAATCAGATAGTAAGATCAGTTATAGATTCTTATATGCTCATATCAGATCATAACTAGAGTATTGCAGCCCGTGGGTAGAGTATCAGTACAAAAAGTTTTATCCATGCAGTGCTCCATTTACTGTTAACGCCGCAATGAGATCATTTAGTGTGGAAAATGATGACACATCAGATGATAAAGATATTGATCGGTTGAATGTGGGTGTGCGTTTTTGATGTGTGAGTAAATAGAAGGCTCTCACCTACACTCAGCACCCAAATTCATGCATCCATTCGCTCTTGATTCGAATTAGATGGATCGAAAGAGAAGTAAAAAATTTCTCTTATCTCTCTCTATTTTGGTCAGATATTACAAAGTTGATTGAGACTAATAAGTATCATTAATGCATGGTCTGTTGTGAAATGTTGTTAAAGAACTTTCGTTGAAACGATTATTAGAATAGAAATTTGGGGTCATACAACTTCACATCCTTCAGAAACCATAAAACAGAGATGAGAAAATGTGGAATATCTCTACTCTATTGTGGAAACCAAATTTATAAGTAGTGAACCTTGCTGAGAAGAAAATGAAGCCACTTATTGCCGTTTAAATGCTGTGCTTTATTGTACATTCCTTTTGCAACGGTTGAAAATGATTTCTTGAACGGACTAATGCAAGCTTTTTAACGAATTTTTACATCGAAGGTCGACATTTGATATTGCTCGAATGACCACACTGAGTGAAGCGATTAGACTGAATAATGCAATACGATTTCGATTTGTTTACTATCAAAATGTTATTCGCTAGAGCCCTACTCAAAGACATCGTTTTTCAAGAGTTATTCCTATAGGATCAGCGTGAGTGGATGTGAACATGTAAGCAAACAATTATTTGGCCTACCTTACCCTAACCCCCTTTCTCAAATGATTGATGATTACTATTTGGTATGCGTATGGTTGTGCGGAAGAAAAAAGTTATCGTTACACATAGCCACGCCATTGACACACACACCCACACCTTTATTTGTTGATCAACATCAAACGAAACGGAATATTTTTTCCAATCCTAACAGCTCGGCTGGCTGGGATTTTATTTCAATACTCTCGAATAATCTCACTATACTGCACCGTACGAATACAATGAAATAACTAACTTTCACAACGCAAAAGGATAAAGCCAACATGAAAAAAGAAAAGGAAAAAGTTTCAATAATAATAATGATCCGGCAGGGTATACGTCATCGAACGGATAATTGTTTTACCATTCGAACACAACCACGAATTTTCCATTTATTGTTAAACCATGCGTTTTACTATCGTCTGTCGGATACAGATAAGCGTCGGGTGCTCCTGAATGCAATGCTTGAATCTGTGTTCTAAAAAAAAATAAATCAAATCATCGAATCGTTGAGATAAAAAACTTGTATCTGTAGTTGACCTACCCATCTGGAGCATAAACTTTGATGGGCACATTGAAACCATCGATGACACTCAAATCATAGTAAGTGTTGGCATCATGTGTTCGAACTGATATTTCAAATAGTGTTATGCCTTTACCAGCCCAGCTATGTTTGAAATTTCCAGCAAATCCTTGTGGAAGATCATAGGAAAAATGGTGGCTACCAAATTAAAAAACAAGCAGAATAGGCATGATGCATAGCTTCCCCTAACTCTTACCCTGTTTGAATTGTAGCTGCCTGTTGAGGTGCGACATTGTTTTGTGTCACAACTAATTCAATCGGGAAGTTGAGACCATTATGAAACTCAACAGTTATTCCAGATGCCATTGTAGCTAAAAACGAATGTAAACAGGAGTAAACACGACTAGAGAGGGTGTGGGTGTGGGTGTCGGACGTGAATGTGGTGTGTGGGTGTGAGATGTGGATGTGTTTGGGTGTGGTTGTGTCGGGAGAAAAAGCTACCCACACTGTTTTAACCAAATTCTAAATTTTAGTTTGTAAATATGTAAAATGACTATGTGTAGTGTTGTCGAGTTGTATCTGCAGAGAACTAATTATTTCTAATGGTATTGTACTAGTTTTACTAGTCAAAAATTCATTATTTTTTTCATATTCAAAAACCTTCTCTTAATCAAAATTCTTCGATCCTAAATAAGACAGAGCTTGAGTTGGTAACGTATCATCAGTTGTTTTATTTTTAATAGTTTTTTGCATGAAATTGAGTAGAAATTCATGCAAACATTTTTTAAACTGTTTTAATAGAAATTACGGGTTTATGTCAAAAAGACGCAAGACTTGAAAGAATCATCAACAAGATTCATCGTAGTTTGTCTACTATGTGCTCCTATGTAATGTACAGCTCGTTCATCGCTATTTTTAATAAAATGATCGAATGAACTAAATATGGCATGAAACTTTTGTTTAGCATCTTGTTAATTATATTTTATTTTAATCGATTCGTGAAATTGAGTTTTCTTACATAAAATTTCGATACATTTACGTATACCATCAAAATTTTTTTTATGACAAATTTGATTATAAATATTTTCTTTTAATTCCTTATTAATGTCTTCTATCCCATGTCGTTCATAGAATTATGGTAAAAAGTATTTGAATATTTCATGAAATTCTTTCAAAGAATTTTCTACTTTGGCACATCTTTCAATAAAAAGTATAATGACCATTAAACATTTTTAGCCATTGTATTGATAACTACAATATTTTCGTATTTTCTATATTCTAATGTTTATTTAAGATGTTCATATTGTAAAATTAATTCGTTTGCATTAGAAAGTCGTGTCAGTTTCTAGAAAATTCTTCAATAACTGTACGAGCTTTTCATAAAAAGATAAATGTAACAATTGATCGGAAATCATGCAAGATTTTCTAAAAATAGACTTTAATTGGTTTTGTACATTCGATATAATCGTCTTGAGTAATTGCAATACTTTTCTCTAACAGGCTCAAAACTATTGGATGCTGCCACTTATCTACGAAAATTTCAAAATGTTTACCTATCTTTTCTCGAAAAGCGCATAGATTTTACGAACTCGTTTAAGAATTTCACATATAATATCTACCATAGAATGAACTTCTAAATTTCATCGTTGTTTTTCGCCAAGATTATTTCTTTCATTTTCAATTGCATGAATACAAAACGAAAGTTTTTGATAAATCTTCGACATGATTTTTACTTCTACAGGTTCTAAAATATTTAAATATTAATCGATGATTTATGAAAATTGGCTTTTTAATTTTTCATTGGTTTTATTTTCAAAAAAACTATCTTCTGTATTATCTGAAACTGATATTTTCTCAGTAGATTCAATAAACCATTTCTGAATCTTTTCTATATTTTCTTTACTAGAAAAGTCTTGTCTGTCAAAGTGTCTTTTCTAAATGCCCAACTATGATTACCAGAAGCCCATTCACAAACACCTGTATTAAAATAGTCTTCTGACACATCTCTTAGCTTTGAACATTTCATATAAAAAATCTACTGGATGACGAGGCAAAAATCTAAAAAATTAATTTTTCAATATATTAAAAGAGAACAAATGTTCTATTGTATTACTCAAACTGTTTATCGAATTTTTAAAACTCCTACCTTCTTATTGTCTTAATTTTGTAGTAATATAAGAAAGCAATCGTATTCTCAAATGCATATATTTTTTATCGATATCTTTTTATATAGTATCAGTTAGTTAATAAAAAAAAAAAAAAAAACAAGTCATATAATTATTGTCAGTGAGAAAAAACCAACGGCAGAATATTTTATTGTTTGATTTTTTTCCTACTTCCTGTGATATAGAAGCATATAAAAATAAAATATGTTACTATATCACTCTAAATAGGAAAAAATCGAACGATAAAACTGTCGTCGAATTTTTTCCCACTTACTGTGATATAGTGACGTATTTTATTGTTACGTGTTGTTTTTATTTCGGTTCTTAAGGGTGTGGGTGTGGGTGTGGGTGTGGTATGGGTGCGGGTGGGTGTGGGTGTGCGTCTGGAGTGTGTGGTTTCGAGTGTGGGTGTTAATGTTGCCATTTGGATCTTTTTTACATCCTCACTCACATTCATACGCATACCTCCATCGTCATCCATAGCTACACCCACAATTACATTGCGTATTCACACCAACTCTACTCCATCTGCACCCGCACAGGCACCTACATCAACATCGACACTCATTGAAAACATTCTTTGAGTCTGTTTGACTCTATATGTATATTTTCGGTCAATAATAGAAAACGAATTAATACAAAAATGCTTCTCTAAGAAAAATCTTTTAATAGTCTGAAGATTTTACAGTGTCATCAGCATTGTCTGATGTAACATCAGGGTGTGGGTGTGGGTGCGGGTGTGGGTGTGGGTGTGTGGGTGCGGGTGTGGGTGTGTGGGTGCGGGTGTGGGTGTGTGGGTGTGGGTGTGTGGGTGCGGGTGTGGGTGTGTGGGTGCGGGTGTGGGTGTGTGGGTGCGGGTGTGGGTGTGCGGGTGCGGGTATGGGTGTGTGGGTGCGGGTGTGGATGTGTGGGTGCGGGTGTGGGTTTGTGAGTGCGGGTGTGGGTGTGAGTGTGTGGGTCTTTTATCTACTATTTACAACCACACCCCACACCCACACCTACACCCACACCCACACCCCACACCCCACACCCACCCACACCCACACCCACACCCACACCCACACCCCCACCCACACCCACACCCACACCCACGCCCACACCCACCCCCACACCCACAACAATTCATAGTTTAATACAAAATAATGATGATAATTTAACAGAAGGTAAATTTCGATTCAATAAAATGGCAAAGTATCTCAATAGTTTCGGTGTTCAACATACATATTGTGCAGAAGATTGTAAGTTTTTCATGAATAATATCAATTAGGTTTTGATTGTCTTCTTGTAAACGATTTTTTCTGAAACATTTTGTTCCTACAAAGAATAAAATTTAAGAGTAAATCTGAAATAGAATCATTCCTGTTTGTTCCATGATCAATAAATAAATCATGTCATAGAACATAAAACAAATTACAATCATATAGTTTCTAAAACTTTGAAAGTTTCTTCAGTCCACTTGAAACAAAAGTGCTTTTCATTGAGAAAATATGAGAAGATCGGCTTTGTTTGATTGTTGAAATTCGAACTATGTCTTTACTAAATGATAGAGGAGGTTTGCTTTACGCATCTCTATTCTCTTGATAATAGCAGCAATAGTGAATTAAAACTGTTTAAGACAAACAAATAAGAAATGGGATTTACAACGGGGAAATAACAGACTTCGGAACTCCTGGATTCTAAGGAGCTCCATTGGATTCCATTCGATTCCATAGGACTCCAAGGAACTCCGCGAATACAGTGGAGTCCCATGAAGTCTCTGGAATTCCTGGAGTTCTGGAGTCTGTCGTTTCTCCCTTGAGGATTTATTAATTGATCTTTTATAACATTCTAGGCACAGGTGTGGTGCGGCGGATCAAATACGACATGCATACAAATAGTTTTATAGGTTTTTCAACTCCTCTATCGGGTGGTGTACCATCACCATGTCATTTTAAAACAGATTCAATATCTGAATTAAAGTTGTGGATGGATAAAAATGAAAAGACTCCACTATTGAACATTCATTGTGTTCAAGCTATTCCACCACCAAATCAAACAGTAGCACCACCAAGTTTTGTTCTCGCTGGCTATGGCACCAGCAGTAAATATACATCATTAGATATTCTTAGGCGATGGCTATTCATTCACAAGAATTCTATTGAACAAAATGTGCGAATCCTCGGATTTTCCACCGGTAAATTCAAGTCATTTTCAGAGATTGAAAATTTCATTCATAGCTATTTGAAATCACCATTAAATAGTTCGTTTAATTTCCGCTTCAAAACACTAAAAATAATAAAAAGACCAGGTTGTTTTCAAAATTACATAGAATCAAAAGCTCCGTTGGGCATTCAGCATTTTATCTTTACAAAAAATAATCGAATAAAAAGATATCATTCATTATAAAAGACTTTCTTATTACAATATTATGTTGATGAAATGGAAATCAAGATACATACTTTAAATTTTTTCTTTTCTTCGTGATACTTTAGATGCTGATAATAAATATTTTCGTGCTATGCGTTTGATGTCTGGATTCTATGCAAGCTTATCGAATTTTGATGTACATGTTGATTCTTGTATGTTTTCAATTCAAACTGGTAATTGGTCTTGGTATTTTTTAAGACCTGAGTAGCTTTTCGTGTTTATGCTAGATGTAACTCATCTGGTTACAAAGTTAAGAAACCGTTTATTATCTGCAACAGCAGCTTTACAAGTTGGTGATAAATGTATAACAATGAAACATTTACAACAATTACTTGATAACGAAGAATTGATTCGGCTAGATCATGAATTGACACAAAGTGATCTAAAACCAACAGATCGTCAAAATTTTCGTTCTTGTTTGAGAATTACATCTTGTGATGTGTTAAATTTAATAGCTCGTGACGATAATTCTAATGGAACTTACATGTATTTAAAATTGATAAAATTGATCATAACTTCGTATATCGAACCAACAACTTCAATTGAAGAACGTATTTTTCAGCTTCATTATTCAGGTTCTCTTTGAGATGCTCTTTAATTGAACTAGCTCAGTTGTTGTAAATAAAAGTAATCTTTTTGCTGCAAATTTCAGTCTTAACTAAATATCAATTCAATTTTAGTTTTTTACTGAAAACAACATTATAGTTCTGATAATTTCCTGTATATTAATATCAGTGGTACTGCTAACTCTTTTAGAAATACCATGCATACGGAGAGCGTTGATCTGCATGTTTTTCCTTGTTGTGTAGGTTTGAAACGTGCTTGGACTGCTATTTTGTGAAACACGATCTGAAAGGAGTGTTGAAGTGTTTAGGGGTAGAAATTTGGACCCCCACCCCACACCCACGGAAAAAAATGCNTTATAAAAGACTTTCTTATTACAATATTAAGCTGATGAAATAGAAAATAAGATGCATACTTAAAAATTTTTCTTTTCTTCCTGATATTTTAGATGCTGATAATAAATATTTTCGTGCTATGCGTTTGATGTCTGGATTCTATGCAAGCTTATCGAATTTTGATGTACATGTTGATTCTTGTATGTTTTCAATTCAAACTGGTAATTGGCCTTGGTATTTTTTAAGACCTGAGCAGCTTTTTGTGTTTATGCAAGATGCAACTCACCTGGTCACAAAGTTAAGAAACCGTTTATTATCTGCAACAGCAGCTTTACAAGTTGGTGATAAATGTATAACAATGAAGCATTTACAACAATTACTTGATAACGAAGAATTGATTCGGCTAGATCATGGATTGACACAAAGTGATCTAAAACCAACAGATCGTCAAAATTTTCGTTCTTGTTTGAGAATTACATCTTATGATGTGTTAAATTTAATAGCTCGTGACGATAATTCTAATGGAACTTACATGTATTTAAAATTGATAAAATTGATTATAACTTCGTATATCGAACCAACAACTTCAATTGCCGAACGTATGTTTCAGCTTAATTATTCAGGTTCTCTTTGAGATGCTCTTTAATTAACTAACTCAGTTGTTGTAAATAAAAGTAATCTTTTTGTTGCAAATTTCAGTCTTAACTAAATATCAATTCAATTTTAGCTTTTTACTGAAAACAACATTATAGTTCTGATAATTTTCTGTATATTAGTATCAGTGATACAGCTAACTCTTTTAGAAATACCATGCATACGGAGAGCGTTGATCTACATATTTTTTCTTGTTGTGTAGGTTTGAAAGGTGCTTGGACTGCTGTTTTTCTTTTACGTTTATGGTGGGTGTGGTTATTGCTTGTACGATTATCATCTTTATCTTCATCCAGCACAAAATCCAGAAAAATTTGTCGTGAGAAATATTTTGTTACTCGTGCTGCATTTTTTTCCACGGAGCTAAATGCTCATTATCTCACTTATCTTATTATTCTTGTTCAACAAAAACAATTACCTTTGGAAGTATTGAATATTCATTTGTTTTCATCGCAAACATGCGAATCTACTTTTCGTAATACACGTTCACTTAGTGGAATTTTCTCTACAGTCATAAATTACACTGTAGAAGATTTTTTACGACGGTCAAGAAAGCTTTCAATTCTAAATGGATTTAAATCACAGGACAAATCAACATCCTTACTAAAGTTTCCCGTTCATCATAAACATATCTCACTTAATACAACAAGAAACAATCAAAATTTGATTGATATTAGCATGTTGAATGTGGAAAACGTGGTCATACAAGCTTATCAGTCAGCTGTTAGTATTACAGAAAATCTCAACATTTCATCCGTAAGTTGTCTATCATTCACATAAGAGTTCTTCGATATGCTGCGCGATTCCTTCGCAAATTCGAATAGAAGATTGATTCGCGTAGTTTAAAGAAGAAAATAATGAAGAATTGTATTGATTGTAATTTTTTATGAATATTTCAGTTATTGAAGAAGCACAAACTGTTTGATATGAATACGTTGAGTGAATATGTGCACAATCATCTAAGATTAAAATCAAAATTACAAGATAACGTACAACCTTTTGAGAAGGACAATGATGATTCAGATTCAGAATTTGATCTCGATAGTGATGACGATGATGATATCAGTTCAGTGTAAGTTACATATTAATTATGACATTAGATAAAGTTTCTGTGTTTTTTTATGCATCTTTTCGTAAAATTATCCTCATTATCACATGTAGCAAAATGCGAAGGAAATTACGAAAGATTAGTTCGAATTCGATGATCATACATCGTATTACTCATTTTCTCATGAATTTTTTAGACACAACGAATCAAGTAGTAGCGAAGCAGAAGATGAAGATGATGACAATATGAACGACGAACAATTGAAATCATTTAAAACAAGTTTTGATGGATTAAATATCAAAGACAATGTACCAGCTGATCGAGAGAAATCATATTTCAAGATTAAAATCAATGATATGGATAAGTTCTTACACAAGTCCACGGCTTGTTATCTTCTTACAAGAGACAATAATAGATTATCTACTGATAGATTATCACGAGTTATTCAAACATCAAAAAAATGATGAATTGTTTCCTTTTCTTTGCATAAACTTTTTCTTGAAATTAGAAATATCTGTACTTGTTGATAGTTCGTGGTACTTCTTAAAATCCATAAATTGAAAAACAATACAAAAGAGTTAAGACAAAAGCTTCGGACACTTTAAGATAGGGAATGATATCTAATGGCAACATAGCTTATTAAATGGCTTTAAAAAGTTTCGTTTTCCGTATACAACGCAAGTAACGAAGCAGAGGGATATGAAATAATATATAACCTTTATTCATTTTCCTAATCAACTCTAATCACTCCTAATCAATAATAACCACTGCTAATCATTCCTAATCAATAATAATCACTGCTAATCAATAATAATCACTGCTAATCAATAATAATCACTGCTAATCAATAATAATCACTGCTAATCACTTAAAATCATATCTAATCAAATAATCAGCTGTCCCCCCCTTGGTAGAATGTAATTTTCTGCCCCATCATTGTTGACTTTAAAAACTTGTACGAAGGATTTTTTTCTTTTTTAAAATTTACTTTTTTTTGTACATGCATTAAAAAATAAAGGGAGTGTCTTTTCTGGAAAATTAATTTTGCTACTCATACTATGTTATAAATTACGAACAGGTGTTGGAGAAAAACTTCATTTGATTTAATCAATTATGATCGAGCAATAAGTTTATTACGTCAAAGAAACACAGTGGGCAACCAGGTGGACATAATTTTTTTTGTTTTTATTTTAATTTCATAAGAACTATAGCGACTGAAAGTTCCGATTAATAGCCCATCTGGAAGGTCTTTTCATGCACTACAAAATCTGCTATTCACTTTTTTTTGAAAACATTTCCCCAATGAATTCATCCAAAAAATCCTAAAATTTTTTATGTCCGCCTGCTATGGAAAAGTTGTCCACTGTGCGAAAGTAGGAAGATAATGTATTGCATCTACATTTTTCTATCGCGGTCACATTTATTAATATTCTTACCGTGAACGAGTTTATAGTATGCAAATAAAACTTTTTGCTATACCTAGATTGTAATTTGATAAAGCAGTTCATCTGTATGCTCCCTTAGTTAATATGATGGTATATCCGTATCCGATATTAGTCCAAATGTATTCGCATTTACTTGTTAGAAATATTCTGTGTGAAAAACTTTCAACACTTTGCTCGTATCTTTTTCAAGGATAAAAATTAATCAATATTTATAATTTATTCGAACGAAAAACAAACTTAGTATTAAAAAACGGTTTATAAAAAAAATTGCAGAAAAGTATTTTTTAATCTGAACAATAGTTGTAATGACTATTTTTCACCACTAGGACAGCTTCACAATAGCTCTATTGTAATATATTGTTGACAAAAATGCATTTATTAACTGAAGCAGGACAACTTATTTTTTTGATGCATTCTTCCCAGTCTACATTTACTGGTTTTTATTCATTTTCTAATAGTATATTGTCGAAGAGAGAAAGCAAATCTTTCTCACAACTTTTTGTCGTAAAATAGTAAGTAATAAATAATATGGACAATATTTTATGTACAAACTCCGACAAGAGTATAGGTACAACTTCTTGAAGCTATTCAATTGATAAAAAGTGCTGACTAATGGCATTATAAAAGGCAGACCGTTAATATATAATACTTTTACTGAGTGATTGGCACACTACAATATATTGGAGCTAGAAATCGTTTCAAAAATTGAACTGACTATGAAAAAACTCAGCACACATTCGTAATAAAAAAGCATTGACCTTTAAAGAGGAACGACGGAAGTAAATCTATTCGTTCTTCTTCGATCAAGCGAATCACCAATAACATATGAGTTATTCACTATTAAATACCCACTTTCATATGACTTTCTTACATACATACTATTCAAACTAACCATTAATTTATACCATTTTTGCTTACCCTCAGAATTTCGATCTAGTATCTAAGTAGCTTCACTAGTAAACACCAAAATCATAGTGACGACATTTACTTGTTAGAAAAACATATCATTGATCTAGACTTTTTTCAATCATACTATATATACACGGTGTAACATAACCTTTAATCCCCCCTCTACAATTTAAACTATCAATGATATCACAAATGTATTTTATACTAAATTAAAGCACCTCAAAAACTGGATCTATTGGTACTAAATAGTAAAGGTTATGTAGATCTTTTAATGTCACACTCAAGGCATTTTTAGAAATTTTATACTGTTTTTGACGTAGAAAAAATCGAGATGCCATTAATTAAAAAATGGAGTAAAACTTTTTTCTTGGATATTTTTACATGGTTCAATAGAGTTCGTCGAGCTCTACAAAACTGCATATTTGAAAAAAAAACTTTGAGCCATCTTCTTGTGATAAAAAATCCAAAAACACACTTTGAAAAGCTCAAAAAATATCAAAAAATTCATTTTTCTTCATAAAAAAAAAACACATGATTTTCCAATAACATTAGGTTTTTCACAGTTTATGTTAGCTCAGACAATTTGAAATATGCTCATTCGATACTGCGTAAAAAACTGCATCGAAGGAATACGTTTCGAAATGTTTGAGGTAGCATAAGTAATGAAAAAAACTAATGTTATTGGAAAATCATGTGTTTTTTTTTTATGAAGAAAAATGAATTTTTTGATATTTTTTGAGCTTTTCAAAGTGGGTTTTTGGATTTTTTATCACAAGAAGATGGCTCAAAGTTTTTTTTTCAAATATGCAGTTTTGTAGAGCTCGACGAACTCTATTGAACCATGTAAAAATATCCAAGAAAAAANCACTTATCTTATTATTCTTGTTCAACAAAAACAATTACCAGTGGAAGTATTGAACATCCATTTGTTTTCATCGCAAACATGCGAATCAACTTTTCGCAATACACGTTCACTTAGTGGAATTTTCTCTACAGTCATAAATTACACTGTAGAAGATTTTTTACGACGGTCAAGAAAGCTTTCAATTCTAAATGGATTTAAATCTCAGGACAAATCAACATCCTTACTAAAGTTTTCCGTTCATCATAAACATATCTCACTTAATACAGCAAGAAATAATCAAAATTTGATTGATATTAGCATGTTGAATGTGGAAAACGTGGTCATACAAGCTTATCAATCAGCTGTTAGTATTACAGAAAATCTCAACATTTCATCCATAAGTTGTCTATCATTTACATATGAGTTCTTCGATATGCTGCGTGATTCTTTCGTAAATCCGAATAAAAGATTGATTCGCGTAGTTTAAAGAAGAAAAGAATGAAGAATTGTATTGATTGTAATTTTTTATGAATATTTTAGTTATTGAAGAAGCACAAACTGTTTGATATGAATGCGTTGAGTGAATATTTGCACAATCATCTAAGATTAAAATCAAAATTACATGATAACGTACAACTTTTTGAGAATGACAATGATGATTTAGATTCAGAATTTGATCTCGATAGTGATGACGATGATGATATCAGTTCAATGTAAGTTATATATTAATTATGACATTAGATAAAGTTTCTGTTTTTTTTTCTATGCATGTTTTCGTAAAATTATCCTCATCATCACATGTAGCAAAATGCGAAGGAAATTACGAAAGATTAGTTCGAATTCGATGGTGAAACATCGTATCACTCATTTTCTCATGAATTTTTTAGACACAACGAATCAAGTAGTAGCGAAGCAGAAGATGATGACGATGACAATATGGACGACAAACAATTGAAAACATTTAAAACAAGTTTTGATGGATTAAATATCAAAGACAATGTACCAGCTGATCAAGAGAAATCATATTTCAAGATTAAAATCAATGATATGAATAAGTTCTTACATAAGTCCACGTCTTGTTATCTTCTTACAAGAGATAATAATAGCTTATCTACTGATAGATTATCACGAGTTATTCAAACATAAAAAATATGATGAATTGTTTCCTTTTCTTTGCATAAAATTTTTCTTGAAATTAGAAATATATGTACTTGTTGATAGTTCGTGTTATTTCTTCTTAAAATCCATAAATTGAAAAACAATACAAAAGAGTTAAGGCAAAAGCTTCGAGTACTTTAAGATAGGTAATGATATCTAATGGCAACATAGTCTACTAAATGGCTTAAAACAGTGTCGTTTTCCGCATATAACGCAAGTAAAGAAGCATAGGGACATGAAATAATATATGACTTTTATTCATTTTCCTAATCAACTCTAATCACTCCTAATCACTCCTAATCAATACTAATCATTACTAAACAATACTAATCACTCCTAATCAATAATAATCACTGCTAGTCACTTAAAATCATATCTAATCAATAATCAGCCGTTTCCCCCTTGGATGTGGTGCTGGTGGGGATATTCTCTTCACTGACAACTATACCCACTCCCGCGCTGTTCTTCTAATTTCGATAGATCAGAAAAACATTAATTGGAAACTGAAGTCTGTTAGAGTCGAATTGATGAAACCAATTCTACGTTTAAAAATAGTACGTCGTCGACGACAACGGCCGTTTACGACAAAATATGTCAAAAAACGATGAACGTTCATTGAGCCGTTTACAGCTGACGCATACAATCACTTAGGACTTTGTCAGATATTCGTTTACAGCCGTCGCATTTTTATGGGAGTCATAAACGATGGTCGTAATAGATCGTAAAGTGTCGTTTACGATCACAGTAAACAGTAATCGTACATGGCTGCCGTTTTCCACCGTATTTGACGCTGTACGACCGTTTACGGTCGGGCATCACTGATCTAGGATTCTTCCAACCTTTAAGCATAGAAATAGTTAATACTCGTGAATTCCATGTCAGTTTAATTTCCAAAAGATTTTTAGAAGAATTTCCTCACATTTTGTGAAAAGCTTTGTATTTTGTTCTTGTCAAGCTCTAAATCATGATCAAGATAAAAGTCATAGTTGGCTTACGAATTTATATATTCTTTTATATTGAGCACATTATTACAATGAACGCTTGAAACATCATCCCATTTAATATTGTTAAGGTTTTGCTCAATAACAGAGTGAATCTTCCATTGTGATCATGAGCATCTTGCATTACCATTGCAAAAAAAGGATCTGAATGAGAACTCGAACAGATGCAGAAACAGTTCTTAAATAATTTTCACAGATCATACAAGTAGCAAACTACAAAATGAGGGACATCCATATGGATAAAATGTGGTCAGATTCTTGAGATTCAATATTCTGAAAGACGCTACCAGACCTTTCGGAATGAACAACGAGTATTCTAAATACAAAAGACATTGAAGTCAAATAACAAGTAGCACGGTGTCGAAAACAGATTAGTCGCATGCAAAAAAATAAGTTCAACGCACGTTCAACGACTTTTTTCGTGCGTATTTTACATTGAGAAAGCCCTGTTTGTTACTACTACAGTCCAAATTCCACTAGTATTTCAGCGTTCGTAGAGGTTTTAGCTGCGCACGCAACAGTAAGAGAAAAGAGTTTTGAAGGCCTTGTGGGATTGTAGAAATCGAAAATGGCACATTGACTTTCCTAGGGCAACCTGGACATTACGCAACTCCTCAACCCTCTATAAGAGAAGTCTAAGAATTCCATCAGAAACCACACCTGTTGAGATGCTTCTTTATTTTACTGGACACTTTGTCTCTCCATATTCTGTTTTGTATGCAAGAGCTACGGCAAACTTATCAATTACACTAATCTTTTCCGATTGTGACTCACCGATTTTTTTCAAAGCCTAAAGAAAATATAACCTTTCTAAAGCCTGAGAATCGTTAAGCTATCGCTTAATTAATGCTGCATTATCCCAGTTTTTGTCTCGTTCTGACGCACCGTGAGGAAGCCGTCCATGAAGCTGTATTCACATTTCTCTCATCTTTATATTCCTCTCGGAGAAAGTCACATGATTGAAAAAATCTTTCTGGATGACGAATATTCTTTGTCAATAGACATCTTTGAATCAGGATCCTTTGTGTTACAGTAGTGTGAGATCTTTGGAAGTTCTCTGTGGGTGTGGGTGTGAGTGTAGGCGCCATTGTGAAGAAAAGGAAGGCTAACATTCACACCCACACCCACACTTCCACATCCCGAACAATGTAACCACTCTCATGGTGGCTCAAAAAAAACCACGATTATAGTACACCTAAAGGATATTAAGAGTAACTACGAAAAGTAACCAAGACTATACAAAAATGAATTAAACACTGTATATAAAAGTTAAATGTTCATTTGTATAAATTAGTGACATTTCCCAATATATTCTCATAAAATTCCAGTTTTTTGCTTTTCCTGCATTTTAATAACATATTTTGAATCTATGATCCTCGTACATAATCTAGCTCCTCATGCTCAATTACAAAAGTTGTTTGAGATTCAGAACAGTAATTTACGTAAAGAATGCCATGATCAACGAGGTGTTTTGTTGTATGAACTCGTTAGTTATCGCACTGAGAAAAACGACTTGCATGGACCTTAGGAAAATAGACACCAATCATGAACCATAGTAGCTAGAGAGCTCAACCTTGCTTGATTTTATAGAGGGACCGCTGGGGTATGTTTTTCATACTTTAAATATATATCTCTCTATAGAACTTTAAAAAACCTCAATGAGCCGTTTGAAAGGTTCGTGATGAGTGAATACTGAAAACGCAAGGATTTCCACTATTTATTAATGATTTTATAGAGTACTCATTTGTCTACGGGATGGTAAAAACTGCAGCTCTCTAGCCCTTTCCTTTCCTGAGTTATTGCAAAAATATCCATGGCCATTATTTTTTTGGACAAGCTTTAGATTTTTTCTAGTCAATCTAATTTCAGCTCAGTGGGTTTGCATCCCAGGCAAGCAAAAAATAACGCAGGACGCCTGACATGACTAGTCTAAAATGTCTGCACTACTGTCTGGTCTAGTCTAAAATGTCCACGCTACTGTCTGGTCTAGTCTGAAATGACTTGCAGCCCGTCAGGGCTGATTGCTTTGACGAGCAACGTCTTCCAACCTAATATAGACTAGTCCGAAACATGCTCTCACCCTGTCATGACTAGTCCGTTTTGTATGCTCATACTGCCCAGACTCGTCAGCGTAACGACAAAAGCTAGAAGAAAAGGAGGTGATAGGTGGATTCGAACATTCAATCAGACAATATTAGATACCTGAATAGTCTAGACTGTTTTCAATAGTAATGCGGACTAGTATGAAGAGTCATATGCACTGGTCATGACTAGTTATTTTT
>CAJNSZ010001617.1:0-23764 GCA_905329745.1 Rotaria sp. Silwood2
GTCTACAGAAACTTCGATTTTCTCGGAAATGGCTCTTAGGCCGAAAAATCTAATTACACTAGAAGGTCTAGCTCATTTTTAGGAACAAAATGACACCAAGAAAAACCTTCTAAAAATTGGCGCAAATGGTGCACTACTAAGTGCATTAGTGTGTTCGAAATTTGCTATTGATTCGATGACTCATCCTGATTTGTCCACTGACTATTATACTGAATTCTAATTGCAAATCTCTATTTAAAATTTCAGCATGACAATTCATTTCAAAATCGTCTCTTACAATATTTTCAAGGGTGGAGTCGATACTTCTAATCCTACCGACAATGGGCATTCTTCCAGTCGGCTCACTGCTATTGCGACTTATCTGCGAAGTTTAAATGCAACAGTCACCGTTCTCACTGAATTGAATGGTTTTGACAGTCTGTATTTTTCAGATTTTGCCAACCAATGGAATCATCAACATACCGCTTTTCTTACTGCCTCTACTAATTTTCATCTTGGAATTTCATCATCATTTCCACTGATTGAACTTGCTCAAATGAAGCATAGAATGCATTATGGTGCTCTTTTCGTTCAAGTGAATTTGAATGATGAAACGAAGATTGGTCTTGTGGCAACTCATTTAAATCCATTTACCGGGACAGCTCGAACAATCGAAGCAAAAATGATCACTGATGAAATCAAAAAACAAGATTTGCAAGATTGGATCATTGCAGGAGATCTGAACTCATTATCAGAACGTGATGCCGCCTATTATGAACCAGCAACAAAGTTTACTGGTACTAGCAAGCTGATAGACAAATTTTTGACTCCTGATTCAAAGTCAATCGACTACACGACTCTGAACTATTTCATTCAACAAGGATACATTGATACTCTTAGTGAGTCTGATCAATTCAGACCAAGTGTTCCCACAAAGTTAGAAGTTGATCCAATGCATGCTTTACATATGAGACTTGACTACATCTTAGCAACGAAAACGTTAACAGAGAAAAGGATCGAGGCGAATGTGTTGGATAACGAAAATACTGCATTTCTGTCTGACCATTATCCTGTGACGTCTTCTTTTTTGATATAGAATTACATACGAAATAAAATACGACGTAAAATACTTTTGTTTTGACTATTTGAAACAAACAAAGATAAACTGATCCGATAAATCGAGAAGTGATGTACATCCACATTTTTTTAAACTCTACTTATGATATAAATGTTCAATTGTCATTTTTCATATCTATGGAGTAAGGGTACGGGTGTCTGATGTGGCTATTAGTGCATTTAAATAAGATACCCATACCCCACACCCTGAATAGATCACTAATATTTCAGTAGAATTAAAGGAAAAACTGATCGACAGAAATGTTTAATATTCAAATTTTAAATACAAACATTCAAATTCATGTTGGAGAATATATTCAATAAAAATAGAGATCATAATTAACTATGAAATAAATCTATATTTCATATTGAAAATAATAATCATCTATACAATCTGACATTGGACTTATATCAAAGCTTACCAAGAACGAACATTACGGCGACCAGAACCGGCCGTTTCCGGTGGTGTACACGGCCGTAAATGATCTTTCTGAGATCGTCGAAGATCCATGAGGATCCTCCAAGGATCTTCCAAGAATCCTCCGAGATTTCTCCAAGGATCCTCCGAGGATCCTCAAGGATTTCAATTCGAGAGAGTGGGTGTGGGTGGGGTGGAGTGAAATGCGTGGTGCGCCTGTGGGGTGTCGGCGAGGAGACTAGTCGTACTCATACACGCACACCCACACCCCACACCCTCAAGATATTAGGGAAAATAATTGTTTATGAGAAATGAAAGATTCAAATTTTTAAGATCGATTATTTGAATAAAATGAAATGAAATGACAAGAGGATAAAACAAAACGATTAATGAAGATTTAATAAGGAATAAAGCCAGTGAATATTGGCTAAATTCAAGAAATACGAATCCCACGAATTCTATCTGAACATCAAAAATCAATCCTCATATCGATGTAACCAATTCGTCACACATATTATATTGTAACTGTAGATAATACACCTACAAGATTCTACGTCATTTTCAGAGGTCTTGCAATCTTCTGTAAAAATAGGGAATTATTCTATGCATCTACATGTTATAAGAGCACGAGCGATATCCTAGTCAAAGTGGAATAAAAGTATATTTTCTTTTTCTTATTTTTCTTCTTTTAGATAGATTACAGAAATAGCGAAGATGGACTGATCCATTGTAAACTCGAATCATTTCTTCCGAAAGTAAAATCGTATCTACTCAAATTACAGCTAAGTAGTCCGGGAAATAATCCAATATAGTCTAGAGTTTGCTAAAGCATAAATGATGAAACTCTAACCAATTTCAAAAGACAAATTGTTTTGTCATTGCTGAAAATAAATTTTATTAAATGCTACATGTACACAATTTCTATGTATAGTCGTATTCATTTAATAATGTTTTATAGCGTGGCGTTTGTTCATTTAGTGCTTGGCAAGCATAGCATTGAGGTCCATTGTTAGGTCCACAGTATCCATCACAATAATTCGTTCGTGTCAATACGGGACGACCACAATAGAATGTTTTTCCATCTATTCGACTGCGACTTGCCGGTGCACCATCTCGATTGACCAATGCCCCTTTCGGTAGTCTGCGATTTTCAATGTCAAGTTCCATACAACCAGAGCAATTGCATCCATTACCTGGACCGCATCTACCATCGCAACAACAGCAACGGATGACATCAAGGTAGTCACCACAATAATATTTGCCGGTTACTCCAATAGTTGCTACGCGACCATATTTATTTACTTTGTCAACACGATCTAAAATAGAAGTATGAAATAAATAAAAGAGTCATCGAGATATTGAGATTTCTGCTATGCTTATTAAAAACCTACTTATTTACAACACTCAGAGAAATAGAAAAGCAGAAAACATACTCGGGTTAACAACAGTATTCACTGATTCGAATAGCTGCCATCCTTCATTTGACGAAAAAATTTCTCGTACGGAAATATTTGGATCTTGTTGCCATCGATGATTGATGTAAAGTCGTGACAAAGCACCACCAAGCAGTTGTTTCTCAGTAAGAGGCATTTCTTTCTTATTATTATGATAGATATCTTGTTTAGTATTAAATACGAGCGCATTGTATTTCCATTGACCATTTTGATATGCAAACCCACCAGCAATAAATTCAGGAGGTAAATCTTGACCAAAGAACCACTTGAAAAGCTTTTTATGCGCTGTATCTGCCTGAATGTGATTTATTTCGTCGCTCCTTTTTATTAAAATATGGCCTATTTTACAATTTCTATTATTTAAATAGAAATCAGTTGCACCTCTATAGCCGTAAATGATCATACCAATTAGATTTGTTGAAGGATTGAAACGATCCGATTCCCGCGAAATATGAATCGTACCTATATTGAGATAAGGGAAATCTGGTTCGGTAGGATGAACTTCGAATATTGATTCATCCCTGGGGAGCAGTGGGTTTGCCGCTGCGAGCGCGGCGATTCCGGTAGTGTCTGACACAGCACGACTGTTCATATTTTTGATCTAAAGTAGTCGAAGAATTAGATGTAAACGCATGTATTCAGACACATAAAATCTATCTGTAACAATTTAACATTTTATAGAACATTCTAGAGCTTATTGCATGAGAGCTGTGAGTCAAAGATAATGAAATAGGAGCATAGAGTGATGTATTTCCGTAATTTATTTAAAAAGTCACAGCATAAACCTATGAATAGCTAATCCTCGATTAATAATTGCTTGCTTTTCTTCTCTTAGTATATATAGTCCCAAAATATCGTATTAGAAGTTCTTACTACTCATTCTAATTTTTTTCGACCAGAAGCCATCCTATCTGAATATTTACTAGTGATTTTAGGTTTTGAAGACTAAGATAAAATCCTGAAGTCTTGTACAATGATTATAGGCATCGGTGCATATGTATTCGTTTCTACAGACTAGGAAGGAGAGAAAAGATTTTTCGAAAGTTCAAGTGGAAAATGTTTATAAACAAACCATCCTAGTATTTCAAATAAAAAAGGAACTTACAGTTTATCTCATAAGAATTATAGCATCAAAAATTCTAGGAGTCTAGCTGGTGAAAAATATTTTTCCTATTAGAAACATTTTTGCATCTATATTCAGAGTATTTGTATGGTGCTTAAAAATGAATAGCATCCCACGTGTCATGTGATAGCAATGATTATTCTATGACAAATAACACCCACCATGCATAATTTCTACTATACTTTGATTCTCTTTAGTAATCTGAAAGTATATTTACGACTCTGTTTGTCTTCTGAAGTTACAAATAGTAATCACTTGAAGAAGAAATTTATTCGTCTCCGTATCAGTTACAATATGTATGTATCAATCATTTCTTCAGTCATCACCGGTGTTGATATAAATTTCATATTCATTCATATTCTCAGCATATCAAGAAATGAAGAAAGAAAGTTCTTTCATTAACTCTGTTTTTGTTATTCGAATATTTTATTCAGAAAGAAAAAGACCGTATATAAAGAAAAACAGATGGTGATTAAATGTCAATATGTAATAACAAACGATCTTGATGTGTTCAGTTTTCTCGATATCATTAAATCGACCTTTGTTTTGGACATTCTTAGTATGATTCTGCTTTGTAAATGAGATATTTCAATCGATGATCGTTTACACGATAAATCTTTTCGCAATCGATCGATAGATTGAGTTTCTTTGGCTCTGTTATCTACCGGATACAGTTGATTTTGTGTGTTAACAACATATTCTACGTATAACATTTGCAAATTAATATTTGCTTGTTTTAATTAAATGTAGAATGAATAATGTAAATAGAAGTTAGTGATGGTAATTTATTTATTTGGGAATTTTCGATCATTTTCAACCCCACAACAGGACCTTTAAATGCTTACAAGACTTTTCCGATGTTTGTAACACTTTTACGATATTTACAAGACAATACCATAAACACAATGAAAACTAAAACATGATTGTGTAACTATGAATAGAACGCATGTTGTTTGCTTCTACTTCGCATTTTTTAGCATTTATGTATGAAATTTGTTGAAACATGAGATTTGCATCAATAGATATTTGCTTGTAAATATCGGAAAAGTCTTGTAAGTATTTAAAGGTCCAGTTGTGTGGTTGAAAATGATCGAAAAGATCGAAAATTCCCAAATAAATAAGTTACCATCACTAACTTCTATTTACATTATGCATTCTACATTTAATTAAAACAAGCAAATATTTATTGATACAAATCTCATGTTTCAACAAATTTCATAATTTGCAAATTAGGCATAGATTTAATAAGATATTCTATTAAGCCTCCCCCACTTTAATTCTTATTTTCGCTCTTGATTTTCCAGTTCTGCCGAAATTTTCAGAGGACGTGTATATCATGCTAGATAGTTCACAGTGAAAATTTCAGCTCAAAATATTAAGTCTAACAAGTTTTACGCCAAGATTACTAGCAAAAATGGAGTGTATGTGTGGGTCAGTCGAAAACAAGGCTCACACCCACACCCCACAATGTTCTCGTCTTTATTCACCAAAAGACGGACCTGAAAAAGTTATTATAACAGCAATTATTCCTGAAGTTCCAATAGCAACATGTTTTTGTGTACTCAAAAAGCGAGTACACTCTAGAATCGGTCAGTATGTCCAGCCGTTAACACGATAACTTTTGAAAGGAGAGTCCGATCACGATGAAATTTTCTACACAGTTCAGTCTTAACAATGTCTCGGTCGAGTTCGAAGATGAACAGGATCTGTCAAGAAATGGCTGAGTTATAGAAAAAATTGTCATTATTGAGAAGACCATCCCTGAGGGGGAGTACAGGGAGTTTTTCAAAAAAAATATTTTTTTCTCCGAATTCTTCACAACATATATAAATCGACTCAATTTTTAACGCCGATTCCGAATTTGATATTAGTTTTGAAGCAAATCGTAGCTTTCTAGCAAAACATCCCCCGAAAAAGGTCTCAAAATGCAGAAAAATTACACAAAGAAAGCAAATAGGGCAGATATGTCTCAGTTGATAAAAAACAAAGTGAATATACCTCTTCACTTTTTGAAGTACACATAACACTCGGATTTAAATCGGATGTTTTCGCATTTATTTTCGTTTAAAACAAATCCAAATAAATACTTTCATTTATATATTTTTCTTATTTATTACGATCATTAGAATTATTATTAAAATAGATATTATTTATTTGATGAATATTTTCTTAAACGGTTTTTAATAAATCATTTATAAATTATGAATACAAGAAGTAAATAATCATATTGAAAATAATAAATAAATATATTATTTTTTATTTAGATTTTCAAATTTATATTATTTTTTTATTATAAATACTTTAAGATAATATATATTAGGTATAAATGATAATTTTAGACAAAAAAAATTCTCTGAATTTATCTTGAATGACTGTTAATACATTGTCAGTATTCTAAAAATGATAGATGCCCTTTTATATATATATTTTGTGAAAAAAGAAACATCAATTATTAATTAATGAATATAAATTATTTTGTTTTAATATTTACAAGTATTTATATATAATTATAACGACGAAATGAAAATGTTCAGGTAGAAACAAAAAAATAAATGATAAGTATTCTTCTAGACTATGAAGAATACCTTGCAGCTCGTAGCATAGCAAGGATAGGAACAGTAGAAGAGCTTACATAAATACAATTAATCTCGTCAAGGAACTTGTGACACAATCTATTTCACGGTACTTCAAGTTGATGAAGAACTCAAAAACTTTACTGAAATTTATCTAAAAGATTGAAAATTTTTACTTTTAAACTGTTAAAATAAAATAATTTTAAACCTATAAAGCAGAATCGGAAAAGTCTAAAAATAATATATCCTGACATATAGATTTAATAGTTTCAGTTTGATGTCTACTTTGATTTCTTTTCAAGTCACTATACTCTTATGACCAACGAACAAAATACTAAAATTTTGTCACATTCGAAAAGATATCAAATAGGATGTGGGTGTTAGCATTCGTCTTAGGAATACCAACGACCACACCCACCCATATAAAAGATGAATATGATTCATATATATTGGATTTATTGGAAATTGAAATATAGAATCACAATTCTTAATAAAATCATTAATTAAATTGTTTAAAAATAATGTTTCAGATAATATTTCATGAATTTCTTCAATTACTTGAATAAAACACATCATTGCTATTAAACAATTATTTGATAAATAACCTTGATTTGATATTAATTGTATTAATAAAAGATGATGTCTATTATGACATTTATCAAACGTTTGTATACATTGTCCATCTCCACATGAAAAATCAAACCAATTTGTTCGACATAAATGTTCTTCACAACGAAATGTTGGATCTCGATAACAATTATTTGGATATAAAACATTAGCAAATTCATCAGACCGATCAAGACAATCAGCATCACCAAAATCATTTTTCCAAAATTCTTCTGATATACAAAAAACCATTATGAAATCGATATTCATTATCTTTACATTCATTTATTTCCATATCAACACAATATGCTTCATCTAAACCTTCATCAATACAATCAATATATCCATTACATACTTCACGCCAATCAAACCATTAATTTTTTTCCACCACGATTACATTCTATATGAATATAACATGGTAATTCTATTAACATATTTGATGATTCAATAAAACATTTTTTTATATTAAATTCATTTTCAACAATATCAATTATTGACATTTTAAACTAAACCATGGTTTTGAATAATTATAAAATAATTCATTAGATAAAGATAAATCTATTTCATCTTAATATAATTGATATTTTTCAATCAAATCAATTAGAGTTGACCATGATATTAATTCTTCTATACTAATATTTGAAATACGTAATTCTTTAAATGTAACATATTGATCTTGTCTATGAACAAGATTTCGAAATAAACTTTCATTAATATTTATTGGTCGAAAACAATATGGAATTAATTCGTCGATTACATTTGATAATTCTTGATAAGCTAATTTTTCCTTAGTTACAGGATAAAATAGACAATCAAATTGTAGAATATTACCATTAAGTAATTCATTTGTATCATGAAGAATCAATTGTAAATATATTATCAAGAGAAAATCTATCTTCATCTTCGCAACAATTTAAAATGTTCTATAGAAACTATGAATAAGTAAAATATTCAATGAAAGGACAAAAAATCATTTGATATCTTCTATAGATTATTGACAATTGAATAGATTTCACGTCTAAGAAAGGGGTACCAAATCTTTTGAAGGTTATTATTCATCGTGATACAATAAGTCAACAACGATGACTATCATGTTCGAATAGTTTTTTTTGTGTTTCTATCAACAAAAGAATTAATTGTGATAACAGTAATACTTTTTAATGACTTTCTATTCTAGAATACGATAGTTGATTACCGCATTTTTTACAAGATTATTATGAAATTCTTCTTACGAGTCATATATAGATCAATCGTTAGTCAAATATTGAATTTAATAGTTAGTAGGAAACTATCATTTGTATGCGGTTACATAATCAAAGAATATATTATTAAACTATTATCTTGTAATTTAGATACATCTCATAAATGAAGATGTCAACTCATACTATAAATTCTAAATGAATTGACACACATTCTTTTCTCTCTTCCAATAAATATCTCTCCTGAGCTTCATTACGAAACATATTCACACAACCAGATTTAATCTCTTGAAAAAATTGCAATTCATAAGATCTGAACGTATGGTTTTTTTGTTTTCAGTAATAGAAATAATTCAACTGTTCGCAGAATAAAATCATATATGTAAATCGGAAGAAAAATAATACAAAATTTTATGATCAATATCTTTTCTGATCTATATTAAGATTAAATTATTGGTACTCTGCATAAATAAGAAGTCAAAATATCTTAATTTAAACATAGAAATAAAAGAAAGATATAGAAAAAGGAATGAATAATTATCATAATGAATTTTTAACTCAACATATCACTTATATTGTTAGTTTCCAAGGATTGAATATGCATGATTGTCCATTATAGTAATATGAGAAATTGAAGACTTTGCTAACTTTTTTCAGAGAATGTCAAAGTGTAAATGTAGACTTGAATGTGAACATGATCTTCAATTGTTTTCACTAAAGTGAAAGCTTTCAT
Source organism: Rotaria sp. Silwood2 (assembly GCA_905329745.1). NCBI lineage: Eukaryota > Metazoa > Rotifera > Eurotatoria > Philodinida > Philodinidae > Rotaria > Rotaria sp. Silwood2. Next base: position 9,202 of record CAJNSZ010001617.1, read on the forward strand.
CTAGTAAAGTTTCTAAAAGTTGCAACTATTGTTTAAATACTAAAACAAATCATTATCTATGATAAGTAAGCGATAAAGTTTTTATTAGATGATCTATTTAGATAAATGACAAATTCTTTAATAACATCAATACTCACTCAAAAAAATTAAAACAGTATGGAACATATGTTTGATATTATTTAATCTCTTCTAGAGAAATATGATATGGCATAGTATTTGAGTAGATTTCAGAGAGTAAATTTAAAAAAATATACTGCACAATTATATAATGAAGCACGATAGACTAGATCAATCATTATTCTAAACTTTCTTCCAAGTGTTTCTTGATGAATTTGACGCATGAAGGAAATGAAGTGGAAAATCCAAGCTAAATAGGAAATCGTGTAAAAACTTTTTAGATAGATTTTTACCATAATACAGCAGATTTTAATGATAGTTTACTAGTTTTTTTAGTGGTCAAGTCATTTTGTGACTTCTCGGTGGATGAAAGGTGTTCTTGAAGAGATGAATGTGTTAATTCTAAATTTCGACTCTTGTTGCGGTACAAGATGTTTATATTTAATTAAACTTATAATTCTATCAAAAAGCACTTCGTAACGTTTACAATACATGACGATATAGCAATAACAGCAATTAATATAGTAATAGTTGAAATTTTAATCGTTTCTCTAAAAACATGTTGCATCTAATTCAACGTGCAGGCAAAAAGATCTCTTGTCATATTCAATTGTTAGAATGTTTTCAATAATGAAATTGTTGAACTTTAAATAGTCAATAATTAAATAATTGAATTCAATTTTCAATTTTTACATATACGTATTTATCATAGTTGAATAGAATTTAGTATTTCACGATCATGTCATATTAGCTGATTTTTTTGTTTTATTACATTTAATTGTGAATAAAATCAATAAAAATTAAGGCAATTATTAGAAAATATGTTGAATATAAACGTAATATATTTTTTATAATCACTAAATCTAATTGAGATCTTCAAAAAAATATGAAATAATTGAAAATCATACTTCTATTTCATGATATTGATGCATCATGTATTAATTAACTCAACAAGTCAATTGCTGCCTCATATCTTAAGTTAATTTTGAAAATCTCAATAAAATTGAAATGTAATAGTAACACAGATAATGTTCTTTTTTTCATACTCTTGCGATACATGTAAAAATATTAGACTTGTATGAGTCTCTACATTGAACTAAATTGTTGATTGATCATCCATATAGCTTGAGAATCTTTTTTGAGATTTGAGAATAATGATTTATGAAATATTCGAAAAGACGAATAAATGCTAGATTTTCATTATATTAATTTTGAATTGGAATTTAATGTATTCATAATTGATCTAGAGTTTCTATATAGTTATATTGGAAAATAATTCAATATATATATATAGATGATCGTACTCCATCCTAATTGTTTTAATGAGATATCTTATAAAACTGGAATAGGATTTCTGAAGATTTTATCGGGATTCATGTAGATAATAGAATCATAAACAAACGAGATTGATATTGGGAGATTGTACTAGAAAGATATACGTGTATATTAAAGATTACTTTGTTCAAAAGTATAGGAAAGTTTTATGCATATGAACTGTTGAATTCTATAATTTTGAGATACAATGTACATAGAATAAAAACATAATTTATGAGACAACTCACAAAAAATAGAAATAGTATCAATTAAAAAAAGATAGTTTTATGACTAAAACTATCAATAGATGAATAGTAGAAACTTGTAGAATTTCTAGATGTCAATTATGACTCCGATATTAGCTAATTTAAAATCAGAATTCGTGAAAAAAATTAATTTTTCAACGTAAAAAAAAATATTGAATTTGAATGTCTCTATCTAACAACTTTATCTCTCATTAGTTCTTCATATACTAAATTTTAATAATTATTACATATTCTTTTTCACAGTTGTCAACAAGCTAATCATGATTATTTGTCTGATAACTGTATACATCATTTTTAAATCAATCACTTACAACTTGTTCTAAACTATTAAATATATTTAATATTCCAACATGTACAATTGAAAATTTTCTCAGTTACTTGAAGAGTCTTATTTAAAACAAAAGTATCTTCACGATACGATTACTAAATGTAAAAAAAATATATATTAAAAAATTATGTGAAGATGATGATGTAAAATTCTATGAAAGTGAACTATATAAAAATTATGAGAAGAATACGAATCGTCAATGATAATATGTACATATAGCATATTTTTAAAGATCTATTTTTTTTCTAATGCAAAAAATCCTTCTCAATAAATATATATTAACTCTTCATCATTTTATACGTCAAAATATCGATTAATATTTGTCCTCGAATTTATAATTGTAATTATGTAATTTATAAAATAAAAATCAAATATTATTGATGGTCGTTTTGAAAAACCATGTAAGATAAAATGTTCATTAAATCCCTTTTTAGTTTCGATATCTATACGAGAAAAATTCCGTAAAGTAATAAAGAAATGATGTTACATATTAACATTTAGCATGTTGGGTCTACAGTAGAAATTATCATCATATATGTTATTGATTTTTTTGAAATGACAACTTTTTCTTCATTAATACATATCTAAAAAAAGTATAGAAATACAAGTTATAAATCGACATAAAGGACGAAATGAGTCTGATTTACTTTGAAAATATTCATTCAACACTTACGTATATCTTCCATAAAAGGAGATATGTTGAATTTAATAGTTTCTAGCAAGAATATTCTTTTCTTTAAATGAAATTAATATAGTTATGTTCATTGAACACAATACATCAGATAACTGATATTGACATTCACATCAGTAGCATAATGGAAACATGAGGGAGAATGATCGAATTCGATTTGACATTGCTAAAAAAGATTGATGAACAACGCAACAGTTTAGTTACAGATAAGAACAATGTTTAAATATTATCAACATTTGATTTGTATTTTAAATTTATTCTAATATAGTATCGATAATAAGACAAAATGTAAAGATTGAATACATAGATAAGGCATTTTAATACAAAGATATTTACTATAATATCCAAAAACAGTTTTTCTTAAAAGAATTTTTCTTTTGAAAATGAGTTATGCATAAGATGTTTTTCGGAATCCTCATAACAAAAATAGAATTAAAGAATTAGATTCTAATACTCAACTTGACTAATTGATTCCAGTAGAATTATAAATAATCATGACTCTGACAAGTAGTTATTTGTAACATGATATATTTATTGTTTTCATAAAAATAAAACATATCAGTTCTGATATTTAACAAGAATAACTATCATAATGAGAATAAAATCATGTCTTTAATTATTAGAGATTGACTATTATTTTTCTATTTTGTCAAATTATCATTAGTTGAACACACTTTAGAAAAAGAATTTTTGTTGTTTGTCTTTGCAGCAGAGTTATCAACTGAATAGATGGATGTTTTCTCTTTATCTACAATGACATTTATAATCTGATCTTAATTTTGATATTAAAATGTTAGAATTGAAACGAAAAAAAGAAGAAGCAACTTCCAAATAAAATATTCACTATTTTTTCATATCTCTTCTATATTATTCACTAATACCTCCAAAAATTTATTGCTATTGATTATGCCTATATAATCTAATTCACAAACAAAATTTGACCGATATGATGATTTTGTTTTATCATTCACTTTTTTCTATTAAACTTTTTTTTGATTTCGAAGTTAAATTTTGAGGTCTACTGAATTGACTGAGTTTTTATGTAGAGATGAACAAATATCCATTTATCTTGTGCGTTGTTTTATGTTAATGATTTCATATTCTTGTCGATCAATATTTAAATTAGGAAACAGTATTATTACGATTGGAACAACTAATATCTTTAGTGATTATTAAGTATAATGAATGCAGGACGATTATACCATCACATTCTATAGTTATTTCTGAGTCTAAGTCAAAACATGTGAAAATTTTGATACAAAATAATCATTATTAATTACTGTGTTCCATGACAAAAAATAATAAGAAATGATTTTTTTTTCAAAGATGTTTCACGAAAAACACGAATGTCAACCGATTTTTCGTTTGAATTTGTAGGAATTTCGAGATTTATCTATCATATAAAATTCCTATTTAAATAGAATATCTAATGCAATCAGTGTTGCTCTTATTAATAACTTCTCAACACTGGAAAAGAACTCCAAAACAAATTACAACACACAGAATGAAAGAAAAATTCTTCACATTGGCACTTTCTGTACAAACAAGAATGGAAGAAGAAAAAAGTGTCAATAGTAATAATAATCGCAGTGGCTTTTTGTGTGTTTTTGTTGCCTTGATTTATTTGTTACTATTGTACTTTTTTTTGTTGATCTTTTTTGTTTGTCTTAGTTGCATATTCAGAAGAAACTCCACAGAAGTATGTCATCAATTTACCTGTCGATTTTAATTTAAAAAAAATTTTGCTCCACTTTTCATTTTTTTGTTAGCTCTGTACTAATATAAATACAGCTGCTCAACATCCATATAACACAGATGTTTCTTAATATATTTAGCATCATAGTGTACTAATTATAAAAAAACTTTCAGTGATGACCGCATTCATAGGATAGAAGTTTTCTCGTCAGTCATTTGATATACGTTAAAATTGTATGAAACTTACATGTGAATATGCATAATTTCAGTATTATTTCTTTATGACTCATAGAAATCAGTGAAAAAAGAATAATCAGAATATGTAAAAAATTACGATGATATTGATCTCACTAAAAAAAGGGTGTGGGTGTGGGGTGTGAGTGTGGTTGTTGGTGTGGTTGTGTTGGTGTGGGTGTGGGTGGGGTGTGTGGATGTGGGTGTGGAAGGACAGAAGGAAAAAACACACACAAATCCATATCCACCCACACCCACACCCACACCCACACCCACACCCACCACACTCACACCACTCCCACACCACACCCACACCCACACCCACCACACTCACACCACTCCCACACCACACCCACACCCACACCCATCACACTCACACCACTCCCACACCACACCCACACCCACACCCACCACACTCACACCACTCCCACACCACACCCACACCCACACCAATTAGTAAGAAGGCGCAAAGCAAAATGACTATGTTAAACAGATTAATGATAAAAAGATCGAATATTTCTGTAAGAAGTTGTATTTTATTCCGTTCTTTGACACGTAGATCTGAAGTATAGTATTATGTAATTGATAGAGTTAGTTAGTTATCGTAACTTTTCGTTTAAATCTTAATAGTATAAAACTAATACTTTCCCTTCTTTGTTAGGCTTATTTTTTTTTATAAATAATGAAAAAAATTTCTTTGATCGTCAGAAGAAAAAACATAAAATGATTATCAAAGTTTAAATAAACGTAAAACAGCTTGTGTCAAGTAATAATCACCAAACGCCGTAGCTACATCATAAGGTTTTGCTGGATACGAACCATGTGTTCCGTTAGCAATGATTGCACGTAAAATATAATCGCTATTGCCTAATATCAAATAAGTTGGACTTGTTAGTTGATCAACTATAGCTTTAGCACTTGTTAAAAAATGATCGTTGATTTCCGGTATTGTAACATATTGAGATAATTCCATCAGACCACTAGCAAAAATAGCTGCAGCTGATGTACCTCGTGATTGATAGGGAATAGTTGAATTATGAGGAGCATCGAAATTCCAATAAGGAATCAAATCTGTACTACTAGGAAGATGTGAAAGAAAATAATTTGATATACCAATAGCTTTATCAAGAAAAGGTTGATATTGTGTATAGCGATAAGCAATAGTAAAACCATGTATAGCCCATGTTTGTCCACAAGACCATGTTGATCAATCAGCATAACCTATAAATAAAGAAAAAACTATTCACAGAATAATGTAGATTTATTTTGTCTACCTTGCGCAGTATATTTTCGAATAAAACTTCCATCTGTTTCATTATATTCAACAACATGATAAGTACTATTATCTGGTCGAAAATGTTCATACATAGTTCGATTAGCATATTGCCATACCATATCTTACCATGTTTGATTATTTGTTCGATTACTTGCTTCAAATAATAATTCCAAATTCATCATATTATCAATAATAACTAAAAAACCTTCTTTACCATTCCAAGATCGTGTACAGCGAACGATAGGTGAACATCGAGTTGATAATAAACGAACAGTTGTTACTATAATCTGTAAATATTCAGGTAATTTTAATCAACAATATCCATGACCAAAACTTGACATGATAACAAAACCAACATCATGTGTGCCGGTAAGATTGGCAACAGGAGCTAAGGGTAGTGTCAGATCGATTGCCATTTTTAAGATATTTTGAGTTGCATTGGTTTCTAATAAATTCCAAAAAATTCCCGAAAAGAAACCATTTGTAAAATTATGAGGAATAGGTAATGATATTCAATTAGACTGCAAAAGAATATCCCATGAAAGGATAAGATTGACATGATAAATCACGATATTGATAGTAGAGAATAGTATATTGAGCATTTGTATATCCCATAACATTGAAGACAATAATACCACCACATATCATCAACAAGATGGTTATCTCGACATGTTCGTATCATCTTAACACAACAAATAAAGAAGAACAAAAAATCTATTTAGTTACAGACAATTCTTATGTGTACAAAAAGAAAAAAACATTTGACTATGGTTATACTTGAAATTTGGAAAATAAATAATATACATATTTTATATGTGCTCTGAATATTTGGAAGAAATACAAATATAATCAAGCATACAGTTAATAGTAGCAACGACCGATCAATTTCATCTATCTTTCAAATTATCCACTAGACAAAGAATATGTCATTTTATGCAATAAGGATGTTGACATAACTATAAATGTCTATATTCATGGCATTTCTCTTTTAGTCTTTCATTATTTTCGAAAATTGTAATTTGTTTCTTTCTTTCTCACTACTTTTATGCTGAAATAAAAACGCGAAGGAGAGTGAAGAATTGAATTCTCATCAGTGTTGGAGAAAAAAGAAAAGTCAACATACAAACAAATTCAATGCTTTGCATAAGATGCAAAGAAAAAAGTAGTGATGTGTCGTTGCTTTTATGAAACTTTTTTATTACACCATTCTCATCACATCTTTGCAGTTCTATATGTATGAATAAAAATTGCACCATCATGAGAAATTTTACAACACATTCTACACAGAGGAACACTTAAAAGAGAACAGAGTATTTTAAAATACACACATTCGAAAAAAACAACATCAATGACTGATAAAATGACTCTATCACTTCATACATTACTCGTCGAGTTGGTTTATCGAATTCTTGACCATCTCGACGTTGAAACAATTTTTCTGTCATGTCGTAATGTCTGTACAAGACTCAATGTCATTACAGACACGTACCATCGATATCAGGTAATCTTTGGTTTTATTATCAGGTCACATTTCTATTATCTTTGAAGTATGTCGTTCTTTTTCCGTCGATCTATTCTTTGGAATAATGTTTCTGTCTCCAGTTTCAGAAAGATAGATTTCATAGAAAAGCGTATCTGTACTTAGTTATATTCTATTAATGAAAGGAATTCATGAGGATATTCGTAGACATTATCAAGAATTTCTTGAATTTCATGATACTCCACGAGGTCTGAAGAAATATAAAATAGAGTGAGCATATGTTTTCAGGGTGCTGAAGTTATTTTTTTGTTGAAAAAGTACCAAAAAATGGGACTTTCTGAAACTTATTTTGTTTATAATTGTCTGAATATGGCCTGTAGTTTTGATGATAGCAATTTGAGAACACTATTCAAAAACCTATTCTCAAAAACTTATAGAGGCTTTCTAGGTTCATCACAATATAACATCATTTACAGATTTGCGGAACAGAGTGTCCGTTTTTCGAAAGCCTATCGGATATTTCTTGCAACAAAGAAAGTTGTGCACTTCGAGCGTTCCATCAAAGTTTTCGAGCTTTGCAAAAACATTATCCATGCTGTCTAAGATATTTTAACATCAAATATCTGATAGTGCAATATATTTGGTTTCAACAAACTTGAAATCATAAATGCTGCTAATCTTGGAAGAACTCGTTTGATCTTCTTAAAGTCCCAATTCGTGATTGTTCACAACGTCTTCAAGTCAATTTCATAGTCAGATTCTTCATGCCTCTGAAAGCCTAGCAGACTTCATGCCTATTAAAATGTTGAGATCTTCAAACTGCATAATTCCTAGGCTTTTGAAGTGTGTCAGAGACATAAATCAAATCATTGAAGTAATTATCTCGACGTCGTCATCTTGACGTTGCTTCAAGTCTCCGTAGTCATTCAGTTGTCGAGTCTTAGGATACTCAATTTCTTTCAAATCCGATTCTTTCAATGAGTCCGATGCATATGATGATAATAATTGACGATTCGTGTGAGTAATATGCGAACAAAAATTTTTCCTCTTCTATACATAATAATAATATTCTTTATATATTTTTGTAAAATACGACACTTCCGTGATGATGTAATTTATTCCTTGTTTGTCATCGGTCGTTATAAATCTGCTGAAACAAATTTGAAATAGCAGAAAGGCACGTTATACTTCACAACGTTGAAATGCCAAGTATACTTATGCCTGAACGTTGAACATACATCAAGAAATGAGAAAATACGAAGAGCGGGATTCTTTGCATAGCGTGACGATTTAGTATTGCTCTTCGATTCTAATTGAGAGATCTGTCATAATCATTGAATTAAAGATTGTTTTAGAAAAAAAGTATGTTTTGAATCCAGAGACTTTTAATGATGCTAAAAACTACTTAATTACATACATATCAAATAAGATTTGGCTTATGAAACTCAGAGAACTTCTCAGCTTGTAAACTGTACGATTGTAACATGAATTCCAGAAAGAGAATATTTGGATAAAACCACAAAGGATTTCCGAAATATATTAGAAAACTAAGTTAGATTTCTGGCATATCCTTGAACTGCCTCCGATGTTCGAAACTAACAAAAGTTTCCCATAAAAGAAACGTCGAAAAACGCAAAGGTTTCCGAGAGAATGCTCTAGGTTTTAGATAAGGATTTAAAATCAACAACAATCTTCGAGGAAACCTATTAGTCCTGGAAAAGACCATCAGGATTTATGAACATAGTGTTGAAGGTTTTGTGCTCAAAAATCCAACAGTTGTATTCTGATGCTTCTAAAATTACCAGTGTGAACACCATTATAATCAGTATTTTTGTCGATCCATATATTCATTTGTGATCCGAATAATCCACTCTTGCTTGTGAATTCAGAGCAGATGAGTTAGAATCCGATGACACTTGACGATCAATCCGATCGAATACTAACTTTCAGAATCCGATCAATAACCGAGTTTTCTGCTTATATTCGATTAATATATTGACCCAGATCAAAACTAAAGAAATTGGATTCTGTTTGGTCGTCATAATACCAACAAATTTCCATCAGAAACCACTCGAATCCAATGAACCATATCTCCCTGGCTAGATCCGACTAAGACTCGATAAGTTCAGTTCTGGAAGGATTCGATCATATTTCGTTACATTCTGACAAAATTCAGATCCAAATCCAATCCATGGGATAATTTGCTCAGAATTATTCTACGCTCTTTTCTTATGTATGTGTCACCTCTTCAACAAGAACTAACCTTCAGTGTGTTCCTCTATGCTCTCCCATGTTTGATCGCTTCTTCTCCTGACCAAAAGTGTCTAATAACAGGAGATAGTTGCCAATCGGCTATTTATGCATGACATTATCGTGCAGAAAGGCATCCACCTTCACACTCATCGCTCATCACACCGAAGACACTATAACTAATCTGAGCTTCACAGCCATCGCCCATCTCAATCCGATCGTCGCATATTATCTTGTTGTAAAACCATTCTATGAAACTCGACTAGCAGAGATTGGCTCGGGAATATTTTAGCAATCGGGTCTGTCACTTTAGCAAAAGCATTCACCATCGTAGGTTTTATCTGAAAAAGAGGTATTGTGTTCTGTTGCTTGTTAGTTTCAAGTAATAAGCTGTTTAATTACGGCAATCGTCTTTATGTCATTCAACTAAAAGAACTTCAACTCGCCAGTCCCTTTCTTAATCCTTGCAACTATAATCGAAGCCAACTAATCAAACTATACTGCCACCAACGAAATATAAATCAATTGCACTTAATAACATTAACGAAACGTATGAAACCAAAAAGCACATCCACTAGTCCGAAGCTGCAATAAGACATGGGCGTCTTTCACTGAAATCCACTAATAACTTGATCTCATACATATACAAGAGACAACAGAAAAAGCACAAGTAAACTGCTCGGTCGGCGCTTATCAGATCTGCGTATTTTTTAAGAGCCTGTTTTTACATGTATCCCTTTCCGTTCTTTTCCTCTCTTCTCCGTCAATTATAGTTTGTTTAAGAGATTCCTTATCAACTTCTCTGACCATTTCTATTCTTTTTTCTATTTCAAAAAGACACTCATTACATTAGACCTCAGTTGCAAAAACATTGGTCCACAAGAAGCACAGAACCTAGCCACTACTTTACAACAAAACAAAGTAACATGATCTACACTTCTCTTCTTCTTCTTATTCAATCATTCACTCACTGTTTTGCACAGACACTCACAACACTTAACCTCGAAGACAATCAAATCGGTGATGAAGGAGCACAACATATAGCCTATGCTCTACAACAAATCAAAGTAACATGATCTACACTTCTCTTCTTATTATTATTCAACCATTTACTCACTGTTTTACACAGACACTCATCACATTGGACCTCGGATGCAATGAGATCGGCGCACAAGGAGCACAATATCTAGCCCATGGTCTACAACAAAACGAAGTAACATGACCCACACTTCTCTTCTTCTCATTCAATCATTCACTGTTTTCCACAGACACTCACCACTTTTGACCTCGGACACAATGCAATTGGTAATGAAGGAGCACAACATCTAGCCTATGCTCTACAACAAAATAATGTAACGTAATCCACATCTGTCTTCTTCTTATTCAATCAATCACTTATTGTTTTCCACAGACACTCACCGCACTTTACCTCTATTTCAGTCAAATCGGTGTACAAGGAGCACAACACCTAGGCAATGCTCTACAACAAAACAAAGTAATATGATCTACATTTCTTTTGTGATTCAATTATTCACTCACTAATTTCCACAGACACTCGCCACACTAGACCTTTATTGCAATCAAATCGGTGATGGAGGAGCACAACATCTAGCCTATGCTCTACAACAAAACCAAGTAACATTACCTACACTCTAAAAACAATTCTCACCAAACGGAACCGTTCCAATAGGTATCATTTTATGAGCTTTAAAGGATTCTAGACTTTTCAACTAGAACCTTCTTTTCCGGAAGTTTCCAGCTGAAAAGTCTAGAACCTTAAAAAGGTTCATAACATAGGATCCATTTAGTAGGTTCTGTATGGCCTTTTTTACAGAGCGTCCTTCTTCTTCTTATTCAATCATTCATCTACTGTTTTCCACAGACACTCACTACTCTTAACCTGGCAAGTAATCATATCGGTGATGAAGGAGCACAACATCTAGTGTATGCTCTACAACAAAACCAAGTAATATTACCCACACTCCTCTTCTTCTTCTTATTCAATTATTTACTCATTATTTTCCATAGACACTCGACACACTTAACCTCCGTTACAATGAAATCAGTGACGATACACTAATGTGTATCAACGAAATACTTACCTTCAGACGAAGTCAATTTTTGTCAAATTTATCAATTTTGTGATTTATAGCTCGTTAGATAGAGCAAAATGTCTACTCTCGAATGCACTACTGTTGATTAATTTAATGATGAGCTTTAAGGATATTACATAGGTTTTTCCGAACCTCCCTATTAAAAAAATCAGGTTTTTAAAAACTTATTTTCCATTTTTCTTAAAATCCGTTTTTCCAAGTATACTGTTTGCGCGGGCAAATCTTACTTAATAACGACTCAATATAGAAGTGATAATATTTTTTATTGCATAGAGGACAGTTACGGCTAGATCCTAACAGAGTCCGATTTTGAATTTCTCTATTGCTGAAATAAAAAAACTTACATATGGGCATGGCCAGCTGGCGGTCACCCTCGTATTCGAAGGTTTGAACTCAGAAAAGTCAAAGAAAACTGCCTCTGCCATCTTGAGTATACTATCGTCAGATTATCAAACATATTGTAAGCTGTAAGATACCTTATTGGTGAGTGATAGAAACCAAAACTTTCTGTCATTATATGCCAAAAAAGCAAATTTATTGACTAATTTCATCAAAAATCCATGATTTTGAATTTTGTTTAATTGCATTTTTGTCTGAAAAATGGTCAGCAGTTTTTATGTGCTTTCGTTGTGAGAATAAAACTTAATCGATAAAACGATAAAACTATCTTTGTACTACTCGTGGATCAGGAAAAAGACATATTTTTATCACGATAATTTGAAAATTTCAGATCCTTAAACCTTCGAGTTTGAAACGTCAAAAAATGACGAAATTCCGTAACGGATAGTATTTTTTTTAGTTTTTTATTCAATGCAATCATGGTTGTTAATAAATGACCTGGTATTCTGAAAGCTTGTGGAAAACTGAATAACTTGTGTGTTAAGCGTTTATTTGTATACCATTTCGTTTCGTAGTAAGATGCTAAACTCTCGCCCCACCCTCAAAAAAATTTCCATTTTTTGAAATTCCGTAACGGTTAGTATTTGTTGAATAACTCGACTGTGACTAGAGAGAAATTGATGAAATTTTTCCTGGTAATAGATCTCAATGATCTCTATCTATGATAGAAATTACAGAGAGTTCACTTTTGTCCTTAATGATATATAGACGCTGCATTGTAAAAAAATGAAATTCCATAACGATTGGCCATGCCCATATGTCATTTTTCTCAGCGATTTTTTCGGACATGAATTCTAGAATTTTTTGGAGAGTATTTTTTAAAAAACAAACAAAGGGAATTTCAAAAATCGGGCTCTGTGTGGATCCAGCCTGAAGAGTACTCTACAACTTAAAAACCGCCGCCGCCTGGTAGCTCGTATCCTGTTTGCGAAAACCTTGCCCGCGTACAGGATATTTTTGACCAATAAATTGACTATAACTCGTTAGTATATTGACGTTTTGGGGGAGATATTTCACCCATAATCAATCCCAGCCTAGACTAATATTCTTCCAAAATTTGGTGGAAATCGGACGAAAAATAACAAAGTTGGTTTTTGAGGGAGGGCCTTAATACCAATGCAAGGTTGAAATAATCTTTATCAGGGTGTGGATGTGGGTGTGACTGGATGTGTGCGTGTTTATCGCCCTTCTCTTCATCAACAACCCACACCCCGCACACCCACATTGTTACTATTTCACGGAAAAAATTGTGACATTTGTACAAGAATTTTGATGTAAGGCATAAATCTTCCAACTGATGAAATGAGAGAAACTTATTCTACCCGAGCCTAGTTTAGTCAAGCCTCGTAGCTCCACCATCTATGGTAACAGATACCAAGGATTTTCTTGAATTTGTCAATCAATTAATAATGGCAAACACGATACAAGATAATATATGAGAAGGGTGTGGGTGTGGGTGTGGGTATGGGTCGGTGTGGATATGGGTATGGGTGAGTGTAGGTGTGGGGTGGTGGAGTGTGGCTGTGGGTGGGGTGTGGGTGTGGTTGCGGGTGTATGTTGGTATGGCTGTGGCTGTAGGTATCGATACTGGCTCTAACACGCACCCACCCACACCTCATCCACACCCACACCCTCGGTACCTAAAAGACGAAACAAAATCATATTATAAATGAAAACAATAAACACATGAAAGAATTACTTGAGGTACTTGATCAATCTATTTGATCATCTTCTTCATGTCGATGGCGATCGCGTCCACCATCATCTTTGACAGCTGTTCTTTCAGCTTCTTTATTGAATGTATCATGTTTTTTAAGCAGTTCTTCATTGCGTTGACGAATCGCTTCAGCTTCTTCTTGTCGTCGTTGTAATGCAGCAGTTTCACGTTCTCGCTTAGTTAAAAAATTTGGGCTAAAAAAGAAGAAACACTTGATAAACGCATAACAACGATTTATAGTTATTTATGCTACATATATAATAATATTATAAGAATTACTTCAAAGTAATAAACTCGACGTAGATATTATTCGATATTGAACGAAACTATTATTGCTTAGAATTGTCATTGGCGAAATAGAACAATAGTACAGATCACAAACGAATCTGTTCATTAAATTATTCTTGTGTGTATAACTATACGAACCAAAAGATTCAGGCGGTTTTGGTACAAAAAGTATTCATCTTGCCGTTTTGTAAGATATTTAGAGATAACCGAAAAATTTTATGATAACTATGATTGTTATTATTCATATGATTTCGTCACTGATTTACTCAGTTTTAGACCTTTAGAGCCAAAATTTTTACTAAAGCCTGTCCGGGTGTGGCTTTTTTGAGGATGTGAGTGTGGGATGTGGATGAGTGGGCGTGCGTGTGGGTGTGGATGAGTGTGCGTGCGTGTG
>CAJNSZ010001618.1:4424-23757 GCA_905329745.1 Rotaria sp. Silwood2
TAAAAAAAACAACTATAATAAAAAAAAAAAAACATCCAAAAAGAAAAAGAAACAAAAAAAAAAGGGGGGGGGGGGGGGGGGGGGGGGGAATCCCCTCGCTGCCCCCCGCTCATCGTATACTATGAATGGAAACAATCGTATAAACTTGGTCTTGGAGATTTTTTTGTCTACAATATTTTGGTTTTAATTACAATTTCGCCATCTGCACCAATGATGAATAAAATATGTGTTGCATTTGGAGCTATGATTAGTGTTCAAATCGGTCAATTAGTTACACATCGGCTACGATGTCTTATGAAATTAGTTACAGCACCTGGTGTATCTTTACCTGTAATTATTGTTTCAATATATATGTTTCTTCTTGATATCATCTTGCCAAAATATTTCCATGAATGCATTGAATTCTAATTAGTCATCAATCATTACAAAGCAAATGAACTTTTTATTTTACAAAAATGAGAGCCCAGTTGAACTACACAGAATTTTTTTCACGATTTCTACTTTCATACCCTCTCGTTAATTTGTTTTTTCTTCTGTTATCAAATAATCTTTGGAGAAAACAGATCATTTTTGAAGTACATTCTAGCAAATAGTCAAACATATCCACGATTTTCATGCAATTTTTTAGTTGACTTCCTTCAAGTAAAAATCTGCTAAATTATTTGGACATATAATGATAAGTATAACTACGACAATCGAAGTGTTTTTACATAATTGTTGTTAATGAAAAGGATAATCAGTCATTTCAACATTTCTACTTGGATGCCTAAAACTGTGACAACTTTTCTATTCTCTCTCTTTCAGAATATTTATAAAAAAAATTGTCATCATTGTCTTGATGACATTACCACTGATATCTTGAACGTGGAGTGCAGTACAGTGCAGGGTGAAGGTGATTTGAATATAATATTCATATTCACATGTATACCTTAACTTATTCATCCATTTTAAACACATCCATGCTCTTCTTTTTGAAATGAAATATTCATTTATTTTTTCTTTATACTGATGTTACAACATTTATGTTTATGCAATGATTATATTTTGCAATAAATATAAAGTGAAATCACAATTTCAGTCAAACAGGTTTCTTTTTCTCTATTAGCGATGATCATATCATCAAGTTCGAGATGGTTGAACTTGATTTGAAGGTCGCCATCGAAACAATCGCTCTTTTACAGTTTGACGAAAACGACCTGATGAAATCAAAGATGTATCAAACCTGCCTAAAAATAATCAAAAATAATTCTTTTTCAAATACTTTAATGAAGTCTTAACAAACCGCAAAATATATCGATACTATAAGATTGATGAGTAATAAGGCACAATATTCTTGTAATTGTTGTTCTTGACTTTTAATAACTCCAGTTGTAATCAATCCATATGTATTGAGTCCACCAAGAGAAGTATTAGAAATGATAATTAGTATAATTTGTAGAAGAACCATTTTTACCACTTGTCGATCAGCTTGTTGTTCAGCAAGAACTGTTGTTTGATGAATATTACGATAATTTAAATATCCAAATATCATTGGTATTGTTATTGAAATTACACTAATAATAAAATTGAAAAATAATGCAGCATAAAGAGAAGATCCAGGACTATTGGGAACACATGCACCAGTAATTGGTGAAATAGCCACATTAAAATAAGCAATAAGCGATTGAAGAGACCAGATAATGCTAGTAATCAATACAATTTGATATGCTCGTTGAATTTTACTGATTTGACGTAACGAAGGATTAGAAGATGTAACAAAAAATTGATCCATTGTAGCTAAGCATGTACAAGTAACAGTTATTGTGCTTGATAGAGTGAGTAAAACTTGTCTTAATCTACACCAGATCAATTGATGTGCGACTTAAATCAAATCCAAAATAAAAGGTAACTACACGATGTAAAAGATTAGTTGTTAAAAAGACAATTTCAGCCATTGATTCGACTAGAAAATAGAATGTAGCAGGTGTTATACGATAAGAACGAACACTTGAGAATATGAAAATGTTCATTCCATTACCAAAAATACCAATAATAAGCAAAAATAAACCAACATAAATGGTTAATTGTTGACCAAGGCATACTAACGACATAACAGTTGTTAACAGAATTCTATTAAAAATATGTATGGAAAGGAAAATATACTGATAGAAACCTCTTTTATATTATGCCGAAATCAATGAATGTGGTGACATTTGAGAATTAGCAAGGTGAGAATTGATATGACGTAGAGAATTCTATTATCCTATCTAAATATAATCTGTAAAGAAACATTTCTATTTCTTTTTTTTTGAATGCACTCGGAAATATGACTTCGTGAACGCATGAACAATTTGACAAAGTGCACACTTTATATGCGTCTTATATTACAAGGATATTGAAAACTAGAAAAATTGAAATAATTGTTTCAATATATAAGAAGATCAAAATCTCATGATTACATCAATATCATCCATTATTTAGCTTTATGTAATAAAATAAAAATAGTAAGAAAAGTTAGAAGTCAATATCTTCAACCAACAGAATCTTATTCATCATGACTATGAAGAAAATGAATTGTAGTTGATATTTCCGAAAGATACATTATAACTTGATAGAACACAAATGATCAATCATATTATTTAAAGGCAAACGAGAACTATGAATTGCATTTAAAAATGATAAAAAAAAGATTTTATTCTGTTCATCATTTCATTGGAAACGATAATTGATATCAAACAATATATTTCATGTGAATTCTTTAACTGAAAGATAATGCAATGTAACGATGACAATGAAATATACCATTAATTTTATGAGAAATTTCTATATATTTATTTTTTTATACCGATTTGTTTCTTATGACAACTTTCTTATCAGATACTAACCATCGTACTATATCTATGTGACTTCGATTAAGAAAGTAATTAGCGTCATATTTAGAAAGTTCTGAGTGAGAGAATATTGGACGTACATGTGTATTGAACTAACTGAAAATAAGTTTACAAAAATGATCGAAACAACAAATACGATTGTCATTTTTTTCAGAAAATTATTATCTTAAGTATATTCAATTTAAAAAAATGCTTCATCGAGAGTAATAGAATGTTTGCCACCACATATATATGTTGTCATCATACATATTACCCCATTTGAGGCGATGGGGTCCACCGGTGGACCCCACTATATTTTCACAAGAAACTTAGCAGAAAAAAACTTTCTTATCTTTTATTCTTAGGCAGGAGGTTTCACGTAATGTGTGATCTGCTCTGTCTTCGCTCTTTTTAAAATCACTTATTGCATACCGTGATGCTACTCGTTAAAACAATCTAGACAAAAAATTCCCTACCATCAGAACAGAAAGTGTTTTATTCTTTGTGCTGTTGCATGACACGCTTCTCTTGATTGTTGTTTCCTGTTTTTCTCGTAACAACCAACATAGCGTCTTTGGACATCGCAGTCAGATCCTTTGTTTTCTTCGAGCATGTGATCAGCTGGTTTGCGCCTCAAATGACTTGTTGATTATTGTCTCGGATCAGACTTAAAATTCTCGGATGGTACACCATGAAGTATAGATCGCACGAGACTTTCATGAAACTGTAGGATGGTTATGTTCCGTGTTTCATAGTTTTCCTTATATATTAATAGCAATTAACTATTGACGTTCCAAACATCAATTCAAGCGGCACCTTGTGATACCATTCTATATCGTGTGGAGCGCAAACTAGCTGATCACAAGCTCGAACAAAACAATGGATCTGACTGCGATGTCCAAAGACGCTATGTTGGTTGTTACGATAAAAACAGAAAACAATAATCAAGAGAAGCGTGTCATGCAACAACACAGAGAATAAACACTTTCTGTTCTGATTGTAGAAAATTTTTTGTCTTGATTGTTTTAACGAGAAGCATCATGGTATGCAATAAATGATTTTAAAAAGAGCGAAGACAGAGCAGATCACACATTACGTGAAACCTCCTGCCTAAAAATAAAAGATAAGAAAGTTTTTTCTATTAAGTTTCTTGTGAAAATATAGTGGGATCCACCGGTGGACCCCATCGCCCCGAATGGGTTAAAGATCATTATTTTGAGATTTGAGTCGGATAGGAAGTGTTAATGAATACATTTTATTATCATACGAGATATGCAAAGTTTATTAAACTCCGCGTTCAATGATAATCAGGAGAAAAACCTGTGAGCCTTTGTGAAAATCAAGGTATTGAAGATTTTTTTTCTTTTTATTTAGAAATATTTCGAACATTAAAAAACCTTCAAACACTTTCTTCATTTTCTTGCCTTTTCTCTCTCGCTCTCAGTTCAGTATAAAGTGTTACAGAACAGTTTTAAATCTTAACTTAGAAGATATATTCAATATTTTGACTGACAATCAAGATACCAATTAAGCGTTAATAATTCTTTCTGATACATTAATTCCAGTCATATTATCGATCATACATGAAATGTCACGACTATCTTGCGTTTTTACCTTATATTATGTTAAGAATTATGAAGAAAAAATGACAAAGGATTGATTAAAAATAAAGGACTGATATACAGATATTGAGTCTATCTGTAAATCACTTGTAGAATTCGTTCGACAGTGTGATCGTAGTACTATTCCAATTACTATTATTGCAACAAGCGATATCTCACATGAAAATTTTGATCAATTAGATCAATCATTTATGTATACGCAAATACTTATTGTATGTGAATCAATGAGAAGAATAATAATGAGAAATTTTTGAAAAGCGTAAACAATACTGTTCTCTTTCTGAAATTATCGCAATGATATAAATACCAAATGAATAAACGTGACGAAATAAGGAAAATTATAGTTCACTTTCGTAACTTATCGTATTTCTCTTGATATTGCTTCGATTATATGAAGAATCATATGAAATAGGAAAAAAAACAACATTATCGACCGAATAGCTATAGTAGATCCATTTAACTAAAAGTTTTCAGAGTAAAGGAATTCAAATCTATCATTAGTATTATGAAATACTTTTTCCGATCTATTTTTTAAAATCCGAAATGTCCCTTCCAGGTGACATTATAATAATTGCGATACAACAAGTAAGAAAACTTTATATAATAAACCTGATATTTTTTCGAAACAAGAAGATCTGATAGATCATAGAGACGAAAAACAGTGACTCTCGAACCAAATAGTGACTTTATAAACATTGATGACTCTTAAATATCAGTTTTTAGTTTTGCTTATCCGTATCAACAACATAAAAATTCACTTTTTTACGTAGTATCATAACGTGTACAATATATTTTCAAACATATCCATATACACACTCGTTCACAACCTCAGTTATAAAGAATATTTTCTTCGTTTGAAGATTTATAGAAATGAACAAGACATCAGTCGTTGAACTGAACTGAAGCAGTTGTAATAGATGCTTATATAAACAAGTTTACATACATAAATATTTCTTGATATTTTGAATTTAAAATTCTTTTCAACATTTCCTTTCCGCTGATTGTTTTACTTGTTTAGGATTTTCTTTCTAAAAGCTTCTTATTTTCTATTAAAATAAAAGTATTTTCATTTTCATGGTATATTACAATCTATAAAATCTTTCTCATCATCGAGATTTTTCTTTCTATTTCACTTGCTATAGAAAAAGAAAGCTATTTGTTAATACATAAGATTTCATCGATCAAAATTTTATAAGTACTTTAAATAAAACAATGAATTTTTTTGTCATGTTTAAATATACTTCTCATGATTTGTTTCTTTTTTTTCATAACAATAATTTAATTAAGATGGCATTGAACATTTCATCTAATCTTGAACCATGGCATGTTCCAACAGATATCTTAAGAATTATATGTAACTCGATTACAATTGGTATTTCTTGTATTTTATTATATCTAATTGCTTCTAACAAAACATGTCGAACAATACCAATGTTATTAATTGTGAATACATGTCTCAGTGAATTAATTTGTGCATGTATTTTATTAAGTATGGCAATATTTGTATTACAAAATGATATTAAGCAAATTATATATGAAGATTTACTTAGTGTTTTTCGTGGTTATTTATTATCTAGTGTCACTGTTGTATAGAATTATTCATATGCACTTCAAGCAATCTATCGTTATGTTACATTAATAGCAAAAAAACAGTGAGAAGTATGTGTGAATAGAAAAAAGAGCAGAAAGAAATGATCAATAGACGTTAGTTTTCTTCTCCATATTACATATTCGACGTAATTCGATATTTGAATGAATTCACCGTCTCGAACTTCTAAACATTATTTTGCCCTTTGAGATGTGTTTTTTTATTTCTGATCACAGACTATGGTAAAATGTTCTACATTTCTGGTTTCACGTTGCTACATTTTGCTTGCAGAATCGATAGAAGTATATTGTGTGTCAGACATGGTTACAACTAGACGAAGAAAACGCATTAGTCGTCACTAGTTCTCTTTCTTTTCCTTCATTTGTTCTATCATCCTCATTTCTTTCCCGTCCTACTCATTTTTTTTTCTTTCGCGGCTGCCATATTTCTTCCTCGTCTCGTCTGACATATTCTTTTTTTTGTCACTCGTCTCTGTATTCATGACCCTAACGCCTTACATCACAGGAAAAAGAGAGAATGAAAGAGAAAAAATGAACATTTTTTCGAATGTTTGCTCTATCTCATTCGGCATCGACGAGTGAAAAGGAATAGATTGCAACTGAAACAGACGCAATTGTGATTTTTGTGTAAGTACTAATTTTGTAAAAGAATTGATGTGATGAGAACGTCTTTTGTAAGTTTATGTGATCAAATAGAAGGTTTTACAATGAAATAATACTATTTTCGTGTCTATTTCATTGATTAAAGTCATGATCGTTCTTCTTCAGGTGCTGGAGTAAGACTTGGACAGATTACCTGAATAGCTGCTTGAGCATCTGTAATGTTATTATAGTTTTCCTTCGTACAGATGATCACAACAATCTTGCTGACTTTTCTCCGATTGTTGATTTCGATTGATACCTTGTGTTGCCGTTGTAAAGCTTCAATCTTATGGCCATCGTGTCCAAACAGATTCAACAGATCCTGTGGAGCAATAAGATAGGCCTTGTGAGTATATGCAGTGCTTGGTAAGATAACCTTAGAATGAATCCAATCTACATCGATTTTTAATCGTTGAGCTGGTTCCAAACCTAATAACACTCGAGGGGTATGTTTAAGTTCATGAACTGGTACTGCTATTTGTTTTCCACAAAAATCAATTATTACAGGTCCAAAGACGGCTACCTCCGCCTTCTTTCCATCGAGTGGTGATTCAATTTCAATTGGTGAGCCTAGTGTCACTAA
The DNA here is from genome assembly GCA_905329745.1 of Rotaria sp. Silwood2. Taxonomy (NCBI): domain Eukaryota; kingdom Metazoa; phylum Rotifera; class Eurotatoria; order Philodinida; family Philodinidae; genus Rotaria; species Rotaria sp. Silwood2. The sequence continues at coordinate 11,729 of CAJNSZ010001618.1, forward strand.
TTTCAGTTTTTGAATGTATTCTGGTGGTAATCCGAGTTCGGACGAACCTGTATCCAATTCAGCTACTGTTTCGAAACGACAGACATCAGATTCAGGCATCATTCCATTTTGAGATTTCCATAGTTGATCCGCATTAATCAATACTATATCACAGCTTATCCAATGAGTAGCAGCAGATCCGACCTTTGACATGGCTTAACTAGAAATAGAAAATAGAAACATACCAGTTTACATATAAATAAGATACTTTTTAATTTAAGATTTTAAGTTCAAATTAATTCATAAGATTTCATTTAATAACTGACTATAGGAAATACAATACACTCTGCTTGAAGGAAAACTATCTTCGATCGTACTCAATCTCAATTGTCGTAGAGAACAAAATCTGAAGAACTTCATAGCAAACAGTTTTGAAAATATTAAATTTTCAACTTTTCAATGATTTCTTTTTATAAAATGTCCTTGAATATAATGATAGTTCTACAAGGTAATATATGTTACACAATGTATATCTGAATTAAGTTGATGGATCGAGTTGGATTCTTTTGTAGATTTAGACGTCATCAAACTACAAGAACCGAAATATTTTCGACAAACAATCGACTCTGTAATCATTCTCTGATTTTGGTTAATGAAACAAGAGGTCACTATTTGCATAAGCTACGTATTTTACGTGTCGAAAACGAAAGAAGACATGAAAATAAAATTTGTAATGAAAATTACAGTTCCTCAACATAAATAGAAGGTACTTTCAAAAGACCATTCAGAGGTGGTATTTTTATTCAACGCAATTACCACTAAGGTTAGAAATCGAGTAAGAAACAGAGAAACATATTTCAGCGGAAAATGAACGACATTCTAATTATCATAGGCTTTATATTTTCGGTAAAATTTTGGATTGCAATTTGTAATTAGTTTTCCTAAAATTTCACTATCAAAGGTTAAAAATCCCATATTGTACTCATCATTTGACAAGAATAATCGGTGTAGATGAACCTTACTATGCGTTTTCTAGTCTCATCAAATTTAATAGGTCAATAGTTACTTAATTCCTAATAAGATATCACATCTGAACTTATATCTGCAGTATGAGATCTGAAATTACTATATATCGGCGTTAAAGTCGAAAATAGTACTATTAAACAGTCCACAAAATCATAATTTGAAAAAACAAGCTATTATGATATTATCTTTTATAGTTAGTTTTACGATAGATGCGAATCATCAATGATTGTATGCGAGCAAAAATTAGAAGTGTGTACTAAGCTTCCTTTCAATCAAACGTATATCCAGAATATAAAACAGTTGCATCTAACTATTCGTACATTTCTATCGTATATCTTGCGATCCATGATAATTAGAATGAATTTATAACTAGTTCAAAGTCATCAAAAACAAAACGGATTAATCATCATGAAGATAACAGTTAGCGAACCTCACGCCAAAAATGTGTGATCATCGTACATATCTGCTTCAGTTTAGTTGTACAACGATAGTGTATCAATAGTGGCACTAGGTTTTGTTTCTATTTTAAACTGATTATGAACTTTTTCATCTCTTGACATCGAAGACTTGTTAAGATGTACGCCGCACTTTTTTAATTCGTAGTCACGAGGTGCCTGCTTACATGCAAACAATATATATTCTATACACTTGAAATTAACAAATTTTCTTATTTCTAATAGTTTTGAATGGTATCCGCTTTGCACAAGTTCATATCTGAGAATTTCTCACTGAATTGTAACGAAAAAGAATTGGATTCATCGGGTGAATTTTCTTTCCGGCCTGCTTTTGTTTCGAAATGAGTATAAGAATGAATCTGTCTCAAACAGTAGATTTGAAGAATATATGTGAAGTTTTAATTAATTGAGAAAAAAAATAATATGATGCTTTTTTTGTCTGCAGGACGTTTGCTCTGCTTGTGTAGCAAGAGAGAGAACAAGGCACGAATAACTGTATCTTAATGTCTGGTTTCAGTTTTCAGACGTCTAGGAAACAAGAATCGAAATATGGATTCATGCAAAATCAAATGTTTTATGCTTGTAAAAAGTGTTTAACACACTTTAACACATTGATTTATTGATTACTTTGTTCTATGTTTGTTTCTAACAAAGAGTATATGCGTCTATCGATCCTATTAAAATTCATGAATAAAGAAGTCTTTTAGGTTTAGATCTTCTTGTTGGTGAAAGAATCAAGTCTTCGTCTATAGACATTCTTGACACTCAGCTATCGAACGACGTAAAAATATATGAGACTGCTTTTGCATTTTAATGTATTACGGTGCAATCTATAACGATACAATTTGCAGCGAATTAGCGATTGTATGATAATAACAAACACAGATACAATGAATTACGTTGATCATTGATTGAACAGAATATTATTTTCGTATGCGCTCTATAACAAACGAGTATGTCACAGAAGAAAAACATAACTGTCCAATCCTGTCTCCCATTACATAACTAACTATATACTTTAGGCACATGTCCCTTTTAGTGAGTACAAGTTGAAAATGTAGGATTGACGACGGCAGACTACTCAGTGTTCTTTGATGATGCTTCAGCTCTTGTCTTATTGAGGATAAGATTCAACATCCAAAGATATGAATTAGATTCAGTTGAAATTGTATCTGTACGATTGTATATGATAGTATCTTGATAAACGATCTTTTTCTAAGCACCCGACATTTTTTATTTCAAACCTTCACAACTGATAGAAAAGGAACGATCGTTAGGAGAAATAATTTTACAGACAAATGATAAAAATTGACAAGATAGTATTTTAATCGAATGAAAAACTAAAAGATCAAACGTATTTATTTAGATTCATTGTAGTAATTCTTATGATACGGTATCATGTACGAAGTTGACTTCGATCTTCAAATATCGAATCTACGTGAAGAAGCATATCTCAGTGTTGAAAACGTTGGTCGCGTACAAGTTTCACGTGTTGTCATCTTGGATGGCGTTCGTCAATTATTGATCAACAGGTTAATGCGTGATTGTCTACATCTCGATGTTGATATTGGTCATATGTCATTGTGTAACATTGGGCCAGGCAATTTAGATTTCGTACCGAATCCTAATCTTTATCAATCATTACACGATGTTGTTCTACGTCAATATCTAGGTGATCAATGGCAAGGCTACTACTATGTCACGCCAATATTCGTACCAGATCTTCCATGGGATATTGTACTTGGATCTAATCATTTTTATCGACTTGGCGTAGAGTGGAATAGTGAGATAAAACAGTTAGTACCATTAACAGCCCAACGTCCTATTTTTCGTCGGCTTGTCTTTCCATCTGGACACGAAAGGATAGCAACTCAAGACTTTCTTCGACAATTACTATAAACAAAAGATTATTTCTGGCATTACCAGTTCATTCTTCTTATATGATTGACTTAGCTTATGATTTCTCATTTTGATACTATATGGTATCTTGTTTTTTTCTGTACTATTGTGAAATATACAGATACATACTCTCAACAACTATTTGTCTATAGTTCATATCTAACGCTTACAACATTGACTATTTTATAAATATTTCACCAGGGATAAATCCTGTAATTAGGAAGTTCTTTTTATAAGGTACACTATGAAATGGTTTATAATAGCTAAAGTGAAAAATCTCTTGATTTGTAACAGTGATGTCGATGAAACAAAGATAACATATATTAACATGCTGTAATTTATCGCACCAACAATGACACAGATATTTTAGAAGACAAATCTACTAAAAATCAACGTACATGTACAAAAACTCATTGCTATATACGGTAACGCAGATAAAATGATTCTGTTGATATTCGAACATTGTCGAAAAGAATAAAAATTTTGATGAATAGGATTGACTTTTAAACATAAAAAGAAAACAAATTGTGATGAATATGCCAAACTACTGTATATTAACATATGTTATTTGTTGTTTTTTCTAAGAAATTGTTGAATTTAATCACTTTAACATATACGCACAATCAACAAAGTTATTTTTATCTCTATATCTTTTTGAATAATGAGATATTTCGTCATTTCGTAGTACTTCTGTTTTACCATTAAAAAAATTATGTCACTAACTCAAAAATTCCTGTAGAGCACCTCATGGCTTTGCATTCTTAAATAAAGTCATAGTTTTTAAGATTTATTATCGATAAAATATATGTGTAACATATTGGATATTGCAATTATTTTGACTCATCCGGCATACATATATATTTATTTAATTGGAATCAACTTGTGTTTAAAAAATACTCTTATAGTCTAAAAAAAATATATTTGCAAATTCTTCTATAGTTTTATATTTTGAATGAAGAAGTGTTGAAAGTAAAAATGAGTTTGTATCTACTCATGTAAGTACGAAAAAATTATCCTATTCTCTGAGAAATAATTAAGAAATAGTCGACATAATATGATTTATGCGCAAATTGCCATAGATACTCGAACATATTCTTTCTCTATATATTTTCTTGTTAATTATCTCTTTTTCTCAATCGCACGATGATAAAATTATATTCAGAATAAGAATCATCATGATATTCTTCACAATAATATGTGATAAGAGTTTTTATTTTTGTAACATATTATTCAAATAATAGTTACTTACTTTGGAACTTGTAAAAATGATTGTTATTCTATACCGTTTATGTATGTTTTTCCAAAGGTTGTTGTTTCTTTTAGTGAAGAAAGTAAAATTTTTAGGTCACTTTTCTTACTTCGTTTATATTTCTTTTTTTCTTTTATCTCTAAACTAAACGTTTTAAGGATTTATCATTCCTTTAGAATTATATGTGCGTTTATGTTCGTTTTCTTTTCTCTTCTGTTATTATGTGCATGTGTTTTGTTCTTCTTCATGATTGGAATTTATTTATTCTTTCGTTTTTTTTCCATCTAACTATACGATATTCATTTGTTTTCTAAGGTCATATTGACTATGATCATTTCTGATATTATTATGTAGAGATATATCTTGTTACATATTTCATATTATCTCATACTATTATCGAGGGTAAGGATGAGGCTGGGATTGGTGTCGCTTTTTCACTTACATCCACACCCTAGAGCATTAATATACTTTCAACAAGCTTTTGATATTGAACATGAAATGGCTCAAAATTGTAAAAGAGAGATTATAAATAATAGGCCACAAACAATGTTAAAATATTTATCATTTTCTGTATTCAAAACTTCTTTAGGTATTTCTTCGAAAAATATTAAAAAGCAAAAGGATCAGAATACATCTTTTGATAAAGGGAATAAACTTATTACACAATATTCTGTATGTGAGCATGTTATTGTGGAAGATTATTCCATTGTACTAATAGCTGTTTTTTGTTTCGCTACAAACAAACGTGGTCCATAATTCGAAACAACTGTTGCTGCTAGAAGACTAGCTAAATTTCCTGCTGTCAAATAATCTTGTCCATGTGTAATGCCAAACAGAAATATCATTTGCTCCATTATAGTATCGATTGCATGTAATTTATGAGGTTCAATATTGTACAGTTGTATACCATCATAGGCTAATGCATCTTCTGCACCAAGAGTAATTACAAATGTACGAGCAATTATTTTTAATTTATCAATAGGGATTTCAATATTGCCTGTTTGAGACCAACTAAATGCTTCATTTCGATTACAGAATAACAAATCAATTGGCTTCTTCAGTATTTCATATAAACGATCAGAAAAACTCATTGTTTTCTTTCCATTATGAAGTTTCGCTATTTCACGTATACGAATACCAGCAGCAAAAGAAGGTAAAAACATGATTGTATGAGTTTCAAAATAAACATAATCTGAAGCAGTGATAATTCCTGGTAAAATATCATATTCTGATTGTGTTGCATTAACATCTACCAAGAAATGTACAAAAGCGTACGTTCAGCATCTGGATTTAACATGAATATAAGCATGATTTTAGTTTAGATATGATTCATTGTGAATGAGATACGTAATTCACTCTTTTTACGGTCAAAATAAATATTAGATAAATTTTTGCATCATTCAATATTTGCTCCACATAGTCTATTATTGGTACATCACGTATTATGAATATGAATAATGACAGAGGATATTATTCGTTATGAATAATCACATTCATACTATTCTTTTTGCAATGAAATATTCATTTGTTTTTTTATTTATAGTGACGTTAAAACATTTACATTTATTTAAAGATCATATTTTGAGATAAAAATATCGAATAAAATGAGAATTTTGGTAAAATATGTTTATTTTACTCTAATAATGATATTCATACCATCAAGTTCGAGATGGCTGAACTTGATTTGAAGGTCGCCAACGAAATAATCGCTCTTTTACAGTTTGACGAAAACGACTTGATGAAATAAAAAATGTATAGAAACTTGCCTAAAAACGATCAAAATATATCTCTTTAAAATACTTTAATCAACTCCAAACATACTGCATAATATATCGATACTATAAGATTGATGAGTAATAAGGCACAATATTCTTGTAATTGTTGTTCTTGACTTTTAATAACTCCAGTTGTAATCAATCCATATGTATTGAGTCCACCAAGAGAAGTATTAGAAATGATAATTAGTATAATTTGTAGAAGAACCATTTTTACCACTTGTCGATCAGCTTGTTGTTCAGCAAGAACTGTTGTTTGATGAATATTACGATAAGTTAAATATCCAAATATCATTGGTATTGTTATTGAAATTACACTAATAATAAAAATGAAAAATAATGCAGCATAAAGAGAAGATCCAGGACTATTGGGAACACATGCACCAGTAATTGGTGAAATAGCCACATTAAAATAACCAACAAGTGAATGAAGAAACCAAATAATGCTAATTAGTTGAGATTAAAATGTATTTCGAAATCAACTAGTTGACTTCGAAATTTTAATCTAAACTAAGAATAATTAAAATTTCAATCTGTCCTAGTTCGATTTAAAACTGAACTGGATTTTAATTTGTCCTGCGACATATATATTTGTAGCCATTTGTTGATGTATGTATTCGATATCAAAAACATGATGAAGCTCGTCGTTTTATTGATCGATCTATCTATTCATCAAAAATTGATGATGAACGTCATCCATTTATGTTAGCTAAAGTTCAGTATGTGTTTTATGTTTGTGTTTAAATTCATTTATTGACTTATTTGTTTTTGTTCTTCAAAGAATGGCTGATGAAGCAATTAATTCAGCAATAAAATTAAAGTCAATTGAAGCTTTACATTTTATAGAAGCCAAATGTCAACTAAATGAAGCAAATTCAACAAAAATTCGTCAAGCAAAAGAAAAAATACAAGATTATGATGATAATCCATTAAAAAATGTGTTTAAAATATTTAATCGTGGAAATCGAGCTGATGAATAGAAAACAAAAAAAAAACAAAATAAAATTTAATTCTACCAATGATTTTTTATGTTCTAGTGTGCAATGTTTTTTTTATATGATGATTATTTAATAAAAAAAGAAAACGATTCTTTGTTGAGAAATGATTAATTCGATCAAAAGAAACGAAATGTTATCAATAAGTAAAATACATACATCGAATTTTCTTCCGTCTTTAATTTTATACATAAGAACACACATACAGTTCTGAACAAAAGTAACTGTCTTTCCAATAACTGCTACCATTCTGTATGGAATCTTTCATTAAGAACGCTCAATTAAAAATTGCACTTCATGACCTTCTTCCTGGACGGTCATATATACTGCTTCTTTTTTTTTATTATTAAATAAATATATCAAAAATAGACATGAATAAACACACATTTTATAAACAACAAACAAAAATATGACCTATCGAGAAGTTTTTATTTTTTGCTTATATTCGATTTTAAGGAGCAGAAAATTGTCCAAAACAAAAAATGAACTTTAATACTAATGGTACTCGAAGAACATTCAAAACATCCATTAGGTTTAGGTTCATAGCACTCTATAGTGCGATGATTACTACGACCATAAATAATACATGGTGATAATGGTATTGGATGTGATCCTATCGATGAACGTGCTTGATTATTTAGTAAATGATGATGCGAAAAGTTACTAAGTAGTTAGATGAGATTGGTAATTATTACAATGAAGATATTTAGTGATAGATAATCGAACTGATGGATGTGGTCTGAATGGAGATGACATAAAATTTGTAGATTGCTTAGCAATTGATGATGAATTAATGGTTGATGTCATCATGTGAGATTGAGTGGGTTGGAAGAAGTATGTGATAGAAGGATTCATTTTTGTTCTACATATTCTTAGATTTTAGAAAATTTCAAAAATATTTCTGGTGTAGGACCATTTTCTGTTAGCATTAGCCTTGTAATATTCGTTTTTATTTCTTCTCTAATACCTTTTTGAAGAAAATATAATATCATTTATTTGGATATTTTAGAATTAATAAGACAACAAAGTCTACAAACAACAACAGCATAATAATCATTTACTGACTCATGAGCCTCTTGTTTTTGATTGTCAAGAGTGCTAAAAAAATTTTGATTCAATCATGCCTGTTGAAATCTTTTACGAAAGTCTGCTCTCCATTGTGACCAAGTAGTTAAAGAATGCTGATTATTATACTACAATTCAGCTTGCCTACTTAGTTTTTCTTCAAGTAAAATATGCAATACTTCATCTAGTTCGTTCGTCAATGATCCAATGTTTTCTATTTTATCGATGCATTCATCAAAACCTTGAGATAGATCACATGTGAATGATTGTAAATTGCAATGACTTTCTTGTTGAACTTGTAATAGCAGAGCACTAGCCATGATTTTTTTCATGAGTATTAAAGGAGTGTAAAGTTATTGACGTACTAGTTTCCACCAATGATTCATGTTTCACTCGTTCTTTTTTTTTTGTGGATAATCAATACTATTTCCTGAAAGTATAGTGAACGGCTGGTATATCAGTTTATTTTATTTTTTTATAAAGAAAAAAACAAAACAGCGACAAAAAAATAACACGAAAACTATGATGGAAAAAACAAACAATATAATAAAAACCTTTTTAGAACAAACGATATTGTGAGCTTTGGTATTAGCGATCACCAGAATATTTTGTTTTGAATTGGAAAACATACCAGCCGGATAATACAACTGATTACTATTGCTTTCAGTAACATTACCGCCAGCAACCACAGTACTATTCGATGTGCCTGGCAAGTATTACATCACACGATGATTTAGAGCGTCACTGATGTAAAGTGTGCCTGAGATCGCGTCACGTGCAATATCCTATGGACTATTAAGTTTATTAAACCCAGAGCAAGCAGAATCTGAAAATATGTCAGATTTTGATCTTTAATATATAGTTTTGAAGACTATGATGCTAATATACAAAATCCAAAATATTAAAGTCAGATGTTTATCTGGTGAGCAAATATAACTGATACAAGTGAAGCACGCTCATCGAAAGTGTCAAAAAATGCTGATTTTTGAATTTTTTTTTGTACGTGAAATGTTTTCATCAAAACTTCACTGAATCTATAAGTGCTATATACCATTCGATAGCACAAAATCTGCTCTACAAAACCTTATATAAAACATTGCTAATAGATACTTATCATCAATAACAAAGATTCAAAAAATAAAGTTTCATCGCAATTTAAAAAAAAATTGTTTTTCCGTTTTTGGGTGAAAACACTATCAAAGGAGGTCGATGCCACAAAAACAAGGATAGAATCTGGAAGTCCGTGAAATTCTGCATCTTTTGATATACAAACGAAGTGAAAAAGAAAATAGCGCGCCGAAAAAAGTTTTCAAAACCAAGAGGCCTGCCAGACAGTTTTTCATTACTAATTCACTGCCCTTTTTTTTCTTTTCAGAATAATGCTTATACGATTATTAGTGACTAGTTTCATATAAATATGTAAGGAAAAGAGCAATGCATTCTTTCTTTAGATCATTCATTTCTAATAATCAATCATCTCAGAAAACTAACTATCAAGAAATTTTTTTTTTACATATTATGAAGAAGATTTATCATGTTTATCTATTCATTAATCACTTCATGAACTTCAATATTATGTTTAATGGATGCTGAAGACTCGTGTTCTGATTTGTTCTCGACATGTTTTCTGAAGATGGCATCTTTACTGAATAGAAAATAGAACCCTTCGTAGGCCAACTTTTGCAGTGTTCAAGATGTATCAGAAGATAGTAAAAAGAAAACAAAGTTTAATAGCAAGCACTACTGACACAACTACACTCTAAAAAAAATCGGCTCTTTACTGAACCCCCCAAAAAGGTTCTGGAGATTTCGAAAAGCATCCAAATGTGTCAAAAGTCACAAAAAAAGGATAAAAAAATCTACGAAACCTTTAAAGGTTCTTTCGGTGTACCCAGAATAAGAACCTTTTCCCGCGAAACCTTTTTTTAAGTTCCGTAGAGCAAAAAAAGGTTTCGTAGGAAAATACGAAANCACCCACACTCACCCACACCCACACCCATACCCACACCCTCACCCACACCCACACCCACACCTATACCCACACCCACACCAACACACCCACACCCGCACCTCACACCCACACCCACCCACACCCACACCCACACCCACACCCACACCCACACCCAAACCCTGATTCAATCCAAATATTTCTTCTCTCCTCATTGAGATTCAACGATGTTTCATCTTGATAATAAATTACAGCACCTTCTTCTACTAATTCATTTAACCGATGAAAATATCTTGCTCTTTCAGCAATGAAATAAGTTAAATCTAAAATTGTGTTAACAGAAGCATTTCTTCTGTAAATAAAACATAATTCTTTCAAATGTTTAGATAATGTTGTAATGCTGTTGATAGGAAAAGCAGGCAAGTCTTTTTTCAAACGCGTCAATAAACGATGTAACGTTGGGCATTGTTTTTCAGATAATAACACGTGAAATTCATATCTTAACATATCTTTTCCATATTCCGATAAAACGATGTTTGGTCTACCAGAAAGACCAGATCTATTAGGTGATTTTGCTCTCGAAAATTCTGTTTCATCTTCAACTGTTGTTGTTCTTGGACGCAAAGTTCTTTTCGATGCATTTCGATCTTCCACAGTTGCTGTTAATTCTTGTTTCAAATAAAAAAGTGATCCATGAGAAATATTTAACATATGCATCAATCGATCGGTCACATTGTACATAGATGTAACTGGACCTTCTTTTTCACTCTCAACAGACTTTATTATCCGAAGCATCAAGGATTTTACATAAGATGTGTATTGATTTCCCTTAGGCATAGTAGATGATGAACAAAAAACAGAAGAATAGGAATCAAAATAGTTTATTCAAATATTAAACAAACTATTTTTTTATAGGAGAATTCAATTGCCCAATAGTATCTCACTCTTGAACAAATCGCAAATCATAGACATTATCAAGTCAAAGTGCTTCCACTGCTTAAAGTGATCAACTCAGATGACGAAGCTTATGAATGATTCTCATAATTTCAGATAAAATATGCGAACAGTTGAGTTTCAGATGTAGAACTTATAAAAAGGTTAAATATAAGTTTTTCGACATTCAGCAGTTTACACTATAGTAGTGCAAGAGATTATAGTATCTCTTTTTCGAAATTTTCAGTTACTTACTTTGACTGAACTTCCCTTGTGAATAGCGTATTCTATTGCACCTATATGAAGTTATTGTTTATCATCTATATGCTACTTTGTTGGGAGATAAAAACTTGTTTATTTCGTATTTTCCTATGAATCTTTATGATTACTGGTACGGAATAAATCCATAAAATAGATTTTAGAAAAATGAATGCCATTTAAAAACTGCAAGAGCTAGAGAGCTGAGCCTTTCGCCATTTTGTAGAGGAGCCTCTGGGCTATCTCTTCCATAGTTTAGATATATAGATTCTTATGGAACTTGTAAAAACTATATCATTCTCTTTGAAAGATTCGTAATGATAAAACATTGAATTTGCATGGAGTTCCAGCAGATTTTAATATATATATAGAGTACTCATTTACCTACAAAATAGTGAAAACCCCAGCTCTCTAGCTCTTTCCATCCTTGAGCTATTGCAAAAATAC
>CAJNSZ010001619.1:0-15657 GCA_905329745.1 Rotaria sp. Silwood2
ATTGGTTAAGCGGGTGTTCCTTCGTATATGCATTATACATTCAAGCTGGTGTTCCTTTTCATTAAAAAAGTGTTCCATCGTCTAATAAGAAAATGTATAGTCAACATAGTGTTCATCATATGGAGAGGACATTCCTCTTTCGGTAAAGTGTTTCCCTCCCTTCCCCCAAATAGAAAATTAAAAAAAAATTATAAATAAATATTAAGGTTATTTACAACAAAAAACAAATAATTTATCAATGATAGTCTCAATATTTATTTATAATTTTTTTAATTTTCTATTTGGGTGAGGTTAGGGAAAACGCTTTACTATAAGAGGAACATTCTATATAATGAACACTATGTTGAGTATACATTTTCTAATTAGACGGTGGAACACTTTTTTAATGAAAAGGGACACCCGTTAGAATGTATATGTATAGTGCATATACGAAGGAACACCTGCTTAATCAATGCCAACAAGAACAACAAAACAGGAAAAGAAAAGAAGTGAAGCACTATGTAACAACGTCGCGATGCGCAAAACGTGATGTCTTCAGAAACTGGTATACATATATGCCAATGACACTTTCGTATAGATGAATAGAGCCTTGAAAAATCTTATGGGAATTATGGGAATGGGAACGTGAGAATGGGAACAAAAAAAATTTTCTAGGGAATGGGAACGTGGGAATGGGAACGTGGGAATGGGAACAAAAAAATTCTTCTAGGAAATGGGAAAAAGGGAATGGGAACAAAAAGTTTTTTATAGGGAATGGGAATCAGAAAAAGTCGTTCCCGCAGGACACTAGTGGGTGGAAGGTGTGGATGTGGGTGTGAATGCTGAAAGAGGATTTATACCCGCACTCATTAACAACCTCACATCCACGCTCCCACCCACACCGTAGTTTTACTTTATTCTTTTGGGAATGAGAAACTCAGTTAACAAGTTAAATAGATGATCTCAATGAAAATTTCATTTATTTAAGAAAATTAATATCTAACAAATCCAATAGAAACTAATTTCATATTATTTATAACCATTCAAAACAAAACGAAATAATTTAAACTCAAATCGAACAATATCTTTAAAAAACAGACATATTTTTTTAGGAGTGTGATAAAAATACTGACAAGAGTTGAAAATAATCTATGATACTCATCTCTTTTCTATCATTTAGATTAGGAACAAACGTAGCAAACAAAAAAAATGACTTTAAGTTAATAATTTTCGTTCGATTTACACCATCAACTTTGGCTCCTTTCATATAAGAAACAAAGTACAATTTTATTGTATATTTAAGAATACTAGCTAGGTGTTGTACACCTGATTTTCTATGTTTTTTGTTGACACCGATCAATAATCTAGCGTACACTTGTGTGTTAAATACTTCCATATGCATCCTTAGCTCGTGCTTTTTAGCATAACCAGTATGTTTAAAAATACTATGGGTGTATTTCTTTGAATTAGGTAAGAACACAACTTAATCGATTTTGAAGATGCACAGAAGCCAAAGGTATGATGGAAAAAGGAAGAAAAGAAAAAATATCAAAAAAAATATCAAAAAAAATGTAGAAAAGAAATATGTTGGAGAGAAAAATATCGAAATGTGAAATACCGACGGGTAATGATCGTGCAGAAAAACGTCAAAAGAAAAATAGCGAAAAGAAGAAATTTTGAAAAAAATATTGAGTTGAGAAAAATATATTTCGTAATAACCATGAATCGTGTTCAAAGAGAATTTATTGAGTAAAGCAAAGAACAGAAAAGTTCATAATATTAATCTAGATCAAATGTAAATAAATTTTAGATGATGATAGTTTACTTTTTTTTTGGTGATATATTTTTAGCCATGATATACGATAGTCCATCAAAAAGCTCCATCAAATCAATCTCACTATTGTTATACCGTGAATATAAAGTATCAAGTCTTTGTTGTATAGCCTGTGTTCTAGCAGTTTTTGGTCGAGTTAAAAGATCGGCTTTCATTTGAATCATCAAATGATTAAACCTGTTTTCTTCTCCCTGAATGCATTTAATAAAGGTCCAAATATTTAGATGAGATTTAGATAATCTTGACTTCAGTCGATTATAAAAACCTAAAAATGTGTAAGATTGAATAAAATATCTAATTGCTAAAAAACGGTGAAAACCCTCAGCATTATTGTTTGTGCGAATTTCTAATCCATATACATTCCATTGTTTTAAATCGACTTTTTTATCCATTGATTTTCAAAGTACTGAAACAATGGTTTCAATAGCTCAATCTTCGGTGGTGGTGCTTGAAGGAGTAATTCATATAGATCATCAAAAGCTTAAGACTAAAGGCAATGGCAAAAGAGGAAGAGCCATGAGTTTCCTACAAATCATTCGAATATCTTCATTGCTGTTATATTCGTTAGATACTCCAAGACTTTGAATATGTCGATATACGGCCTGTGTGAAGTGGAAATTCCAACCTATATGACTACAATTAGGACACTAAATAAATTAATATATAGCTATTTCGATTCAAATAGAAGTAATGTAGCATATACTTCATTACTAAGAACCTCCGTTAATGCTGGTTCAAAATCCGACATAATAGTAACCGGGCTAAATTTAATATTCATTCCAGGAGCGATATTTTGTAATTCACGAAATAAATATTTATATGTGGATTTTTTTTGTCAGGAAGAAGATCAAAAACACAAACGAAGTCTACAAAGCATTAGAACAACAGCTTTTTATGATAAGATAAAGTCATATTTACATTGTTGATATTTAATAGCATGTAGACAATAGACTTGTTCAAATATCAGTGGTGAGGCACTAAAAGTGCCATCTATCAAAATAATTTGACTTTCAAATAACAACTTTAATTGTTCACGTGATGCCAACAGTAACAGACGGTTTTTCTTTTCATAAATTTATCAACACATAGAAATGGATCACCTTTTAGTGTTTTCGTCTAAGTATCAGGTACATCAAAAATTTGAGAATCTGGTATGACAGGTGTTTCAAGACGTCTTGCTTTACTCAATGAAATATCTTTAAAAATAATTCCTTTTAGAAAGAGGAGAATAAAAACTTCAGTACCTATTTCTCTTTGTGATGGAATAATAGCAATAGCCAATTATGTTAGACAAAATCTCGCTATTTCTTCATCATATATTTTTGGTACCGGAGTAGTTTCATTTTTTGCACGTGCTTTGATAACGTGTTTCAGCTTTCGAACTTCAATCTGTTCAGGTTCAGGTAGATGACTAGGATCAACTGTAGTTCATATTAGAACATCATTTTTATCTGTATTTAAAGTCATAGTACATTCAGGATTTTCACATCGATAATATTTTTTTGTATTTGTTGTTTTATTCTATTTAAAGACGAAATTGTCCATAACTTATAATGGTTTTTCTTTGTGAGAAAAAATGAAAGATAAAGTTTTAGAAACAGTATTCATATTATCTAAAATAAACGGAAGCACTTTCTTTTACATTTGTTTATTTTCCAATATGTAAATAAAACTTTTAAATGAGAAATTCGTTTAAAATCTATTTCTAGTTCGTTGTTAATAGCGACTTTTTATTAGTACAAATAGAAAACAGCTCATAATTCACAGTACATCCATGAAAAGCAAATTAATGATTACGAACAATCATCGATTACATTAACCGTGTATATGTATATTGTTCAGCATCACAAGACTGAAAATAGATAACAGAACCAGCCAAATATAAGAGATTTATTTCAATCGCTACATTCAAGCGAACTCTTATAACTAATACCCTTTCTATTCTATCTGCAACATTCGATTCATTCTCCTTTCTCCTTTTCTCTTTCTCTATTTTGTCTTTTCGTTCTTTTTCCATTCGACGTTTTTCCCTTCTATATTATTCTTTTCGACATTCGTCCATATTTTTCTTCGCCATTTTTCCGTTCCACATTTTTTCTCTCTATCTTTTCCCATCCATTCTGATTTTACATTTACTAAGACATCTTTTCATTTATTAACAGACCCAGATGCGAAATATTTAAGTGCCATGCGTATGGCAAGTGGTTTTTTTGCGTCATCACTAAATTTTAAATTAGAGAAGCGTTAGCAGACATTTATTATAGATATACCAAAAGATTAGAAATGGTTGTTTTATCCATATCCAGTTCATCTCGTCATAAAATGGCGAAACAGATTATTTTCATCAACAGCGGATTTATGTTTTGGAATTGATAAAATCAGTATAAAGCATATAGAAAAATTAATTGATGATGATCAATATAGAAAGTTAGACCATGGAATAACAAGAGCGATATTAACCCAAAGGATCGTCAGAACTACTGCTCGTGCATTAAATTAATACCAGATGATGTTATCAACTTGCTTATTGATCGTATAGACACAAAGGGAACAGTTGTTTATTTAATATTGCTGAAAATGATAGTCAAAGCTTATATTGATAAATCAACCAGTTTGAATGAACGTAAGTCTATTTTTCAAATTAGAAAAAAAGATCCGTCAGTCTTTGCATAAATTAAAAATATTCATGCATTTAGGTATACAATCAACATTGTGTGTTGTATTTGTTTGTCCAATATGGTGGTCTTGGTTAAGACAAGCATCATCTTCGAATTCATCAAAAAGTAAAACAACAAGTGAACAAAAACATTGTATTAACAAATTTTTCATTACAAAACCTGCATATTTGTCTTTTGAATTAAATGCGCATTACCCACTTTATTTGATGTTTTAGTGAAACAACAATATTTACCAAAACAAGCATTAATCAATATACATCTATTTAATTCTCAGGGATGTGAATCCTTCTTTAGAGATGCAAGATCGTTAAGTGGCTCATTCTCAACAATGGTCAACTTCACTATCCGCAACTTTATTCGACGTTCACAAAAACTATCAATATTAAATCAATTCAAATATGAACAATCTGAACATAATCTATTTTTTCCCATGCATCACAAACACAAGCGTGATGATTTATGAGTGTTCTCTGATCAATTAAATGAAATTGATACATTAGATGTTGAACAGATAATATCCAATGCATATGATCAAGCAATACATGTTGTCCAACATTCAAAAATGTTAGATGTACTATACTAACATAATATAATTAGTTTAAAAGAGTTAAGTACATTTGTTTTTGATAATTTAAGTAAGACTTCAAAAATGTTTGGTTATTCTTCACAAATAACAAATGACAACACTGAAGAGTTTGAGTTGGATGAAGAAAATGATGATAATGATCTGCTAAATGATGAACAAGATCACCTCAATGACGAAAACCTATTGGATTTTGAAAATGATAATAACATTGCTGATGAAGACGTACTCACTTCAACAAAATCCGACTTCAATGGAATAAGAATAGTTGACAATATTAATCCGATGTTGAAACAATCGTATTTCAAGATTGAACTAAACAAGAAGATTAAGTATCTTCACAAACAATCGGAATGTTGGTTGTTGTCCAATAAAATAACGAAGCTATCAAGTGATCGATTATCTCTTGTTGTACAGAAAACAGCTAATATCGGTTGATGAGCTTAATTTTTGGAATTTTTTACTGATGGTTTTTCCTTTTGATTTACAAATACATAACACAATTTTTAGTGTTTTCCCATTTAATTTAATTCTATTTATTTAACTTTCAGCCTTTAGAGAACATTTTCAAGCGCTTGTACACAGCTCTCGGTAATTGGATGTACTTCAAAGTACTTCGAGATACTTCAAGTTACTTTTCTACTTTGATCTAATTTTCTACTTCAAGTACCCTGTTTCCCCCTTGGTCAAAGTAATATCATAGAATATGCTTCGATCCTTATCAAAGAGATCATCATCAGGTATGCTTCAGAAAGATTCTATGTACAATGCATAAAATTGGTCATGTTTAGTAGATAGGAAAGGTTTTAAGCAACTTTCATAGAAGTCTACAAACAATGGCAAGTTTTCTGGATAAAATTTAGGTTAAATTGACAACATCAGAATAGTGTGAGCAGGTCAGAAGGAAGTCTTGTAGTTTTATGAGAGATGCTTGATTATAGGAAAATTATTTCTCTAATACATGTTCGGATTTTTTTATTTTTGCCATTTATGGAGTACTCATAAATATGGTCAACGACTTGTTATCGTGAAAGATAGTTTTTGCTGGATTTTGATATGGGTTGATGATGTAATCACCGTCATCGATGCCAATAGTGGGATAGGTTTAGTTGCTTTTTTATGAATTGACCGGGCGTTTTCTGTTAGTTTTAATGCTTTGAATATCGATATCGAGTTGTGGAAAGGAGTATGTAGAGACAGATTATTTCGTAGGCTCTATATGCAATTAAACGATCAATTTTGTGATATGAATTTCTTGGCTATCGTGGATTTCGAGTTTTGCTGCGTCCTATATGAAAGTTATTGATGCGTATGCTTATGGTTACTTATTATTTAGGTTTCTTATACTGATTCTTCGAAATAGATTCACGTATCTTTGGGGACATTTTTCATGTAGTTGGAAAAATATTCTGAAAGAAGCCACATGCCATACGATGCAGATATTTTAGTTTTTAAATAGATAGATCCGTATGTTTTGCCAGTTGAGAGTGTACTGTTCGAGACTACGGATTTGAAGATTAATGTTATCATCTTGATTGAAAATTTCGATTTTAAATGGCTGCTTGTAGTTGGAGTTTGGAAGGTTGTTTGATCATGTAGGTGAAAGACCTTACCGGAAGTCTGAAGAAATTTTTTGTTAATGTATGTTTTTCCGAATCAATGAGAAAGGTCTAACACGTAGTAGACATGAGGCTAGGTATCAAAAGGGTGTGGGTGCTAGTGTATGTATTTTTATTTTCTTATTCGACACCACCCACACCCATCCGACGTATTATCTCTGTGATCAAAAGATAGAGCTCTGAGCCAGGCAATTTTTTTTAGCTCGTGAAATTCTCTATCGAATGGTATATAATAGTTGGGATTTTATTTGACTAAGATAGGAAAAGCTTTTTTGTGGAACTCACGTATGTTTTCGAAGAAAATAGTGAGTGTAAGTTTTCAGTTCGAGTTTCGCGGCTCCCCCTCACCCCATTACAGACATACCCCCCCTCCCCCTTACAGACTACAACAACCGCGCATCGCTGCAGATTTATTTAGCAATAAAACGAAGCAAATTAAACAATATTAAGAATATCAGTTCTACTGCTATATAATATCTCAATACTTTCATACTTATTTAAAAAAGACCTATATCTTTATTAAAGTTCGTAATAATGTAGTCGTGAATTTTTCTTTTAATTTGAGCTTGCGTGTTAAAAGTCAAGGAGGCAAAGTAATAATATAAATTAATCTGTTATAGCAGTCATATAATTAATATGAGATGTATGATTCGATCTTTTTATCAGTGTGAATGATAGACAATATCGGCATTATGGATTAATTGAGACATAAGCTAGTGTAAGAGTTGTTAATACATATAACCTACATTATTTTAATAGTTCTCTTCATTAAATAGTTGATGGTGCAGAAAAATAATTTCAAATTAAAAAACAAAAAAAAATGATTATTATCAAGTATATAGCAATAATTATAAATGAAATTGAGCGCGCTTAAATGTAAAAACAATATTTTCGTTTTTTAATATATTTTTTTTAATATACAAATAAATAATAAATTCCCGCTCTTTTCATCGATTTTCAATGAAAATAACTATAGTTGACAAGAAGTCTTTCAGTATACAGATGATGCGTCAGGTAACAAAGCTACACGTATACGTGACTTCCACATTTTGGCCCCAAAAGAGCTACGCTGACAAGCTTTTTTATGAAAGTGGAGATAAGTCGATTTTCTTATAGGAAATCATAGGGGAAAATGAGTATTTTTGCAATAAATCAGGAACAACTCGGCCAATCCTTCTCATCTTCAAACTTGATCGAGATATTGTTGAGACTAAACTGTGTACGAAATTTCATCATAATCGAATTTTTCTCTCAAAAGTTATCGTGTGAACTGCCCGACACACTGACCGATTCAAGAGTGTACTCAGTTTTTGAATACACAAAAAAAAACAGATATATTTTTCATGAACGCTCCCTTAACTGAGAAAGGGTTGGTGAACGATGAGCACGAGGAACGATGAGCACGGAAAGTTAAGCACGGAAACTTCAGCACTGGAACGATAAACACAGGAATGATGAGCACAGGAACGATAAGCACGAGGATCGTTAAGCACGAGAATGTTCAGCACCGGAATTTTCAGCTCGAGAAAAATAAAGATCTTGAGGGTGTGAGTGTTGAGATTAGGGGAAGTCGCCAAACCCTCACACTCACGTCCGAACCTGTACCTGCACCCGTACCCTCACATTCACACTCAAACCTGCAGCTGCACCCGCACCATCACACCCGAACCTATACCTGCACCCGTACCCTCACATTCACACTCAAACCTGCAGCTGCACCCGCACTCTCACACCTGCACTCGCACCTGTACCTGCATCCACATCCTCACACCCATACCCAAACCTGTACCTGCACCCTCACACCCGAACCTGTAACTGCACTTGCACCCGTACCCGCACCCTCACACCCCAAATTCACACCTCTACCTTCCCAACCCAAGGATGCAGGTATGGGTGGGAGAGAAAATGTTTAGGAAGTTAACACGGACTCCCCCTAAACCCGACACTCACACCCTCAAGATCTTTATTTTTCTCGAGCTGAAAATTCCGGTGCTGAACATTCTCGTGCTTAACGATCCTCGTGCTTATCGTTCCTGTGCTCATCATTCCTGTGCTTATCGTTTCAGTGCTGAAGTTTCCGTGCTTAACTTTCCGTGCTCTTCGTTCTTCGTGCTCATCGTTCCGGTTCCCCTGAGAAATTCAAATTTCAACGAAATTAATTGCAATTACTCTACATTTTCTTCCGAGTTTTAAAATTCTGGCGCGCTTTATATTGTTTTTTACTGTGTAATTACTGCAAAAGGCCTTTGCTATTTGTATCACACATTTTAGTATTATCCAGCATTTAGAAGATGTCTTTATGGAAGGAAAAGGAAATTTTTTCATTTAATATCGAGAAACATTTTGAAAATTACTTGACGACGTCAAATTTTCTAAGTTTTTGTTGTTGTGAACTACACCATTTCTTCTTTGTATTTCTGGTAAGAAAGAAACGACTTTCATACTCTTCATTATCTTCAAGAGCTTATTGATTTGTCAAACAAACGAGACCCAGATTGCTTTTCTATTGATCATGTAGGTGTGGCGTGTGGGATATCGGATGTGGGTGTGGGTGTGGGTTGTGGGGTATGGGGTGTGGGGTGTGGGTGCGGTTCTTCTATTTATCTACACCCACACCCAACATCCATATAACCCTGGATTGGCCCAAAAAACACCATGTTTTACCCTTACAATAGTAGAAAAATCCTACCAGCTCAGACAATAACCTGGTAGCTTTCTCTACTAGTATCAGGATAAAACATGGTGTTGTTATGGCAAATCCCGGGATTATCTATAATCTTCTCTCATATAACCCGAACAATAGCATGTTTGATCCTTAAAATACAAATATTAATTGGAAACCTGGGCAGGCTGGCCAATCTCCAATATAATAATCAAGCACTAAAATGAATTACAATAGGTTTTTGCAATCACATTTTAAAGATTAAATTTTTTTCATTTCTCAATAGGAACAAACTAAAAAAGTAAAATTATCGTCAGTAAAGCGACTTGGTAAATAAATGCTTGTAGCTTATGCTTCATGTAACTTGTGTCTGGCATTTCCTGTATTTCTTACTTGTGCACTTGCATGATTTAACACAAGAAGTCATACAGTATATAAAAGCCAGGGAACATATGCTACCCAAAACAATGATAAAGAAAAGTCATAGCACTGGTTTTGGCTGTTCCAATTGTACAATTTGGTGTTCGATAGTACTATAATAACAAGCAAACACTTTGCCAATCTAGAAAAAGAAAAAATAAACATTAAGAGTTGAGATCGCACAATGTTGCTGACACATACGAGTACTGCTGGGAAACGAGTATCCGAATATTTATCGACATTATAAATTTGTCCTTTTTGATCAATTTGCCTTGTGGTATTATATACAACAGTAGTTACTTGCTCGTAACAGGTATATGTCTGGTTTTGTCCTAAAAAATAAGAAAATATCTTTGAATTCTTGATGAATATCAGGTTTTCCAATGAAGAATTTTGATGGGTGTGAATGTATCGATCCTTCTTACATTTCATACGCCACATCTACATGTATCTGATTTAAATGTGTTAGACAATAGTTTACGAAATAAGCTGACTGAATCGAAATCAGATAACAATCAAGTCAATATTGATACATGAAATAAATTATTGTATTAAAAGAGTAGAAAAACAAAACCTTATTATATATCCTATATTTGATTTCACTGTTGTACGATTAAGTTTCAATTGAAACAATGAATAAAATATATTCACTGAATAGACGACACTCATTATTTTCCAAAAAAATGCATTATCTTTTGAAATGTAAAGCTACTTATGAATTTAAAAAAATCAAAATGAAATTTTTGAAAATACTACGAATGAGCAACTATTTATGAATCCCTCATTACTTTCAAACAATAAAATGTTGAGTGTTTTCCTATTTTCTTTCTCGAAGGATGTGAAATCAACATAAAAAACTCATGCATATTTACGCCCCATACGCTTTCTAGAGTAAATCGAGTGTGAGAAAAATGAATCATGCATCATTTTAATATCTCTTGCCCAGGTACAGGTTTTTGGTGTGATGAAAGTTGAGAGTACCCATGTAAAAAAAATAAGGCTAAAAATCAACAGACCCGTGATTTTAATCGATTTCAAGCATAATTAATCGATGAAAATCCAGAAATTTTGATTTTTTTCGATTAAATTGAAGATTATAATTGATTTCCTTGCGTAATTGATTCAGAATCAGAGGTTTTTCATCGATTATCATCGATTTTTTTCATTAGAATCGGATAAAATCGATTATAACCAACTATAATCGGTTTGCGACGATTTTTTATTAATCAATTAGAATCAATTTTTAGGGATAATCAATTTTAATCAGTATTTGATGATTTTTTTGATCGTCTAGAACCAGCTATCAAGGATTATAATCTACTAAAATCGATTAAGTATTCGAATCGATTATAATCATAAATCTCAGAATTACCTAAAATCCAACGAAACTAATTATAATCTAACAAAATCTATCAAGTTTTCAACTCGATTATAATCATTAAAGTAGGAATCGTCTAAAATCATCCGACGCTGATTATAATCTAAAAAAATCGATTAAGTTTTCAAATCGATTACAATTATTAACATAAGAATCGACTAAAATCAACTGATACCGATTATAATCTACCATAATCGATTGGGTTTTAGAATCAATTATAATCATTAGACTAAAAATCGTCTGAAAACAACTAATACTGATTATAATCCATCACAATCGATTAGGTTCTTTATTTTCTAAAGATGTAAATTTCCTTTATCGTTGTCTACATGAGTAGATAAATTAAAAACACGTTATGAGAGAAGTAGAATACAAGTGAAGAGGAATGAATAATAAATTATTCAGTGGAATGAAGAAGTGAGATTATGAAAAAACGCAGTTGTGATTATTACAGAAAAATGTATATGGGAATGGCCAATTAGTCTGATACTTCAATTCTTTTTTTGTACTTGAAGCTCCTATAATATATCAGAAAAGTATGATTTTCTTTACCAGTTATAGTCCTCGTATAATGCTGATGATCTGTCGTGGATAAGGAGGTCAATAACTTGTTGGAAATCAAAGCAATCAAGTGTCTTCAAAAAACCTTTTGTTATTTACGAATATGTTTCGTGAAGACTTGATTATTTTGGTTTCCAACAAGTTATAGACCTTCTTATCCCTGACAGATCATCAACATTATACAAGGACTATAACCGGCAAAAAAATCGTATTTTTCTGATATATTATAGAAACTGCATATGCAAAAAAAGGAATTAGGATATCAGGCTGACTGGCCATTCCCATATCTTTTTAGACTAATGACTACTTTAATGTAGTATTTTTAAAAAATGAGGAAGAAAGTTTAATTATTCTTCGATAATAAAATGCACGTGTCTTCATAATTAAAAATCGCAATCGATTTGTTACAAAACTGCTTAGTCCACATTTGTTTTCATTGCTTTTCAAGTTAAACTGGAAACTGCAATTGAATGTAGAAGAAAGTTTTATCTAAATTTCGGAAATGAAATTAGAACGAGTTTTCATTTTATAAGTTTAAACAAATATTCAACGTTACTGCCCAGAAAAAAAACTGAAAATGAAAGGTCGTTTACTTCTTTTCTTCAAGTCAACATTAATTAAAATACTCTGAATAACTCATCAGAAAGGAATAGAAGAAAAATAGATAAGTCATTGAAGTACATTTTCTCTACGTTTGATTTCAGTAAATCATTGCTTTTTTAGTTTGTAACTCTGGTCTACTTTTTTACATTCTAATGGATAAATGTTTTGCTAAATATTCTGCGAAGAAATGATCATCAGTGCCACATTGAGTACTCATGCTTTCGCTAGTATGTAAATTTGCAAAGAAAACTACATATGAGTGCTCGTTAAAGTAATCGAAAAATACCGATACACGCAATATGTCTTTCGCAGTTGCGCCAACAATCTGAAGACTCATGTTGACAAGTTGTACTTGTTGGATCCGTACATTCATTACATCGCAAAAAAGGCGTCGAACGAATCCTTTGAGTTTTCGTGGAACTTTACTATACATTAACTAGCTACTTTTCTACACAAAGCTCTTTCTGCAGGCAATAGAGAACGCTCGTTTCACTTATGGGATAATCAAAATTTCCTCGCTGAACCTTTCAAATTTTAATATCTTATCAAAAGAAACATACTATCTGCTCGGTCAACAGTTTTCTATATTTCTTTTTCAAGAATCAATGTATCTCTGGGTTTTGTTGTAGCTTTTCAATACATATTAGTTGAAAGTGTTGACATTGCAAATTGCTGATCTCCATTATTGTCATATGATGAATGTCTTATCTGGATTTATATCCTAAACGTATTTATTTTCGTGTTTCTATCTAATATTCGTCTTCATCCTAGTTGAAAAGAATGCTACATTTGTTCATTTTCACTTTAATGCAGATAGTAGAGACAAACGTACAGGTTAGTAGTAGACATACGAGCATATGTTTCGACAAACGAGTACACGTGTAAATATAAGCAATACACAGAGACAAAAGCTCATAGATATACAAGTATAGGAGATTAGGGATATCTATTGACATTTTAGATATAGAGGTTTTGGGAAAGAAATTTAGAAACAGATAGATATGACGTGGGTTAGAGTAGTATGGGGAATTACAAATGGATAGATATCAGGGGTTAGAGATAGGTATAAGGAGTTAGAAATAGACAGTTATAAGACGCTAGCCATAGGTATAGGCGTTGCAAATAGATAGATACAAGGGGATACAGAATAAGGGGTAAAAATACACAGTTGTAAGGGATTAGTCATACATGTATGGATCGCAAATAGATAGATATAAGGGGTTAGGAATAGGTATAGGGGGTGGCCAGCTAACTCTGCTACCAGAGTGACATTCTAAAAGCTTTTCCCCTCATTTTGTTTTCTTCATAAACACCAGATCCAAGCACGTACAGAGCCGCAAGACGTCTTCAACTAGAGAGAGAAATCTTGTGTACATTTGGCAATATTTCCCAGCGTTATACGATTTCTCGTGCTGAAGGTATAACCAGCAAACCGACTCAGGCTTTTGAATTCTCAAAAAAATTAATTTTTTAAACATAGCACTCAATTTGCTAGTCATATCTTCAAAACCATAAGCGGTATATGGCTGGGAGATATCCCACATGTGCACAAAACTTTTATCTCTAGTTCAAGACGTCTTGCGGCTCTGCACGTGCTTGGGTCCGGTATTTATTGGAAAAATCAAATGAGAGAAAAACGTTACGGAATTTCACTCTGCTAGCCAAGTTGGCTGACAACGATATATAGGGGTCAGAAATACATATACGAGTTAAGAATAAGCATAGGATCAGAAATACATACAAGTAACGTTCATCGACGTTAAAAGTCGATTCACTGGGCCCTAGACTGAGCAAATGAGGTAACTGCTAGTACATTGCAGTACCAAACATTTTCATTCGAATTCTCACTATGGAGAAGAATGTTCCTCTTGATTCGAGTGACATTAACAAGACGAGATGAAGTAAAAGGATTCAGCGAAAAAAAGCGATGGGAATAAAACTAACAGTTAATACAATCTTTTAGTCACTGAAAATATTCTCTTACACCTCTTGTTTTAACGACATGGTTGCTTATAGTTGCGTGTTTTCACTTTTAAAACGGGCAACTAGAAATATTTCGTATATTCGATTGACATCAGATTCATACATGTTCTTTTATTTACCATCAAGAACATCAGGGATAAGATACAGACAGAGTAGAAGGTGTACGACAAACGTGCTTTAAGGCATTTGGCTCCACATTACCTGGGAAGAATCCACCGAATCAAAAACAAAAAGCGTATCTTACTGACTGCGACTAGATATTCAGATGTTTATTAAAGCCAAATATGTCTGTTCATATGTTGCCGATCATCCAGTCTGATATTTGAACTTTCATTATTGCCACCATTTACAAGTTTTTCATGTCCGAGCACGGCTCATATTTTCTCATGTTCGAAATAAATTACTCATGCCACCGTTTTTAATACTCTTTCATTGTTCGTTCTACTTATTGCATCCTATCTGACATCATACTATTTGTACTTAAAAACCATTAGGACAGCATCTTGGAAAGATATATTTCGAAATGTTTCTTTGTCTTGATGGTACTACATAACCACTTACTATGCTCTACTGCTCACAATTTCAACAGTACGATGTCTCTTTTCCCAGCCTGGGTTTCATGTATAGTAAAATCACCTTTCTCCACTGCTGAAAAACCTTTCAAACACCGTGACGCACACATCCTCATATTTTTTACTGTTCTCCATAAACTTCACATTGAGAACTCAAACTCAATGAAGCACAAAGACTTTTTACATCACTTTTGTGTCTTCCATAGATGCACGCGAAAACGATCTCATTGCTTACGGTAAAAGAGTTCTTGGTCAGTAGACTCGTGACTTGCGTGAAAAAAGCTTTTTTTACCTTACAAATGACCATTTGAGCCGTGGATATGATCCTTTGTGCCATGTAAATGGGCATTTATCCTATATAAATGGTCATCTGTGCCATAAAAATGGTCATTCTTGCCACGGGAATGGCCATTTTTGCCACGGGAATGGTCATTTTTGCCACTAAAATGGTCATTTTTGCCAAACACATATTACAGACAGACAGACAGAGGACAAACAGACACAGGTGAATTACGGTTTCTAGACCCTATCCTTTCAGTCTAGGAGATAAATTTAGAAATAGATATAGGGGTTAGGAATAGGTATAGGGGTTACAAATAGATAGACAAAAGGGTTAGGCATAGATAGAGGGGTTAGATATATATATATGGCTTAGGAATAGGTATAGAGTTATACATAGATATAGCGGTTAGGAATAGGTATAAGGATTAGAAATAAGTATAGGGGTTAGGAATAGGTATAGGGGGTTAGAAATAGATAGATATAAGGGTTAGGAATAGGTATAG
>CAJNSZ010001620.1:0-23721 GCA_905329745.1 Rotaria sp. Silwood2
TCAACATTATCAACGAGCTATACAAAATTGTTATCGTCAAATCTTAGTAAATGAGATTAAGATTAAAAAACGACAACTAACCGAATGTTACGGGCTTCATAAGAATTTAAAATCATTGATTGATTCGGAAATAGATAATAATATCATTACACAAATATCAACAATTATAAAGGAAATGAGTATAGAAAAAGAAATCATATGGAAAGAAACTCATCTTAAAAAGTTGAATGCATTAAGAGAACTGAATTTACCATTAAGCAATAAACGTTCACCGATATATATTTCATCGATAAAAAATTATTCAAAAAGAGTTCTAACTATTAAGGAACTATTAGCATTAAGATATGGGCTTGATTATGTCTTACCTATAGTAACATTTGATGATGAGACATTCATAGCAAACATTGAGACTTTATTCGTGAATTTAATTGGGCATTGTTCTGACAAGAAAGATTACGATGAATGTGATATTGATGAGGCGATTATATATAATCGAACACCAGAGCAATTATTCGTAGCAAATAGATTACGTAAACATTGTGATACATTCAAACAACATGCGAAGAAATCTATACGTAGGTTTAAGAAACAAACTGATCCAATAATTAAAACTTTGATTAATCTATCCAAAGATGATTCCATATACATAACCCGTGCTGATAAAGGTCGGGCCGTGGTGATTCTTGATAAATTAGATTATATAAATAAAATGGAAAAAATCTTGAGTGATACAAGAACATTTATTCGTCTAGACTCAGACCCAACTATCCAAAAAGAGGAACGACTACAAAGAAAATTACTTAAATTAAAAGATTCCGGTTTTATAACTGAGAATGAATATTATTTTGCTCGACCAGTTGGTTCCCAACCCGGCAAAGCATACGGACTTCCAAAGATCCATAAAGATTGTGCTCCATTACGTCCTATCATCTCGGCTTGCAACACCTTTAGTTATAAATTATCGAAACTATTAGCAAAGAAATTAAAACACTTGAGAACTAATCCGTCAATTGTTACTGACACATTTAAATTTGTTGATGAACTTAAAAATCTAGAATTTACTAATGAAAAAATTAAAATGGTATCTTTTGACGTGATTTCGCTATTTACTAAAGTCCCATTAGCACGCACTACTCAACTTATCTTAGAAAAAATGTATGGTCCTGAGCATACATGTCTTTATGATAAAGGAATGAAGCAGGATGAATGGTGTACTAACTGTAAACACAGATCTGAATTAAAATGGTTATTAGATACAGCAACAAAAGAATCACATTTTTTATTTAATAAAAAAAATTTATCGTCAAATTGATGGTATAGCGATGGGCAGCCCTTTGGGGCCTTTATTTGCAGACGTGTACATGAATTATTTATTATCTAAGTTGGAACGTAGATTAAAACATAATGGAGTCTTATATCTTAAACGATATGTAGACGATTGTTTCGCAATCATTCGAGAAAATACTGATACTGATAAATTATTAGATATCTTAAATAGTTTTGACACAGATATACAATTTACAGTTGAACATGAAATTGACAACTCAATTCCATTTCTCGATATCTCAATCACAAGAACATTAAATACTCTGAGAAAAAAGGAGAGTACTATTGAATCAAATTCATTCTCAACATCTATCTATAGAAAACCAACCTTTACAGGGCTTTTACTGAACTGGAATTCTTTTGTTCCTCACTCATATAAAGTATCCGCTATTAATTCAATGATCTATAGAGCAATCAGAATCTGCTCATCTTACTCATCGATGGATAAGGAATTTCAATTTGTTAAAGACTTAGCATTAGTTAATGATTATCCATTAAGATTTATCGAATGCCAAATTAAAAAAACACTCAATAGATATTTAGAAAAATCTAATATGTTAAATAATTCGAATAATTCACAAACTAAATCTGTTGATAATAGTTCCAAAGGTCCACAAATCCTTATTGACTTACCTTATATCGGTAAACAAACGAATAATTTAAGCAAACAAATTATAGGTTTAGCAAAAGTAACTCGACCCGGTTTACATATACAACCAATTTCTCGTCCACCACGATCAGTTACATCTTTCTTTCCAGGGAATGATAAAACTCCAAAAGATTATCAGTCGAATGTGGTTTATAGAATTTCTTGTTCTGAATGTGATGGTAGCTATATAGGCAAAACCATTCGACAAGCCGTAAAAAGACACCAAGAACATGGAGCACCTCAACTAAACAGATCTTCTCCTTGTTCTCAGGTTGATGATCTTACATTAACAAACCAACACATAAGGAGATCTGATCGTAATAAAAATAAACCAAAAATTAACTATTTTCCGAAAATCGATATCCTAGAAGAAGATGATCACGTAAAGAACATTGAACGGTTAAAAAAATCAGCTCTCTACAAACATCATGTTGAAAAAAATCATTTGATTAATTGGACTGAATGGGAAATCATCTCAAAAGACCCAAATAGATATCGATTATTAGTACGTGAATCTTTACATATCTTACAAAAAAAGCCCACTCTCAATCGAACGATGCATTCTACTCCTTTGATTGTTTACCCTGAGGGGTTACAACTATCTAAACCCACGGTTAAAATTAAATTAACACAAAATAATACACCACATGGGGGGGACAAATAGTCGAATATGTGCATATTCGACTATTTTATTCATTAATAGTGGAGCGCATTCACCTGCCTATTCATAATATGAAACTATATTGTCATTCTTTTTTTTTTTTTTTTATATATATTCTGTTTTTTCTCACAATTTATCAGTGTATTCTGTCTTGAAAATGATACGCGAAGTATCGAAACGTTGACTTATAATATCTTTTGTATATTAAATAAAATAAATAAATTTCTGCTGCTGTAAAACTTCATTTATTAAAAAGTTTTAGAAATGGATTTTTCATTCAAGTGCAGGAAATAATGGTATAATGATAATCCCAGGTCGAGACGAACAGTGACTAATCGCGTGCAGAACGAAAGAACGAAAGAAAATGCGTTCGTTATGTGTTCGGCACGCGTGTTACCGTACTCTTGCGTTCGTCACGCGTTCGTAACGTTCTTGTCTTCTTTGTAGAGGCTGTAATTGAAAGACTTTTAGAATGGCAGCCATGAGAGAGATATTATTTTTTAATTGAGTTTTTTTTAATAACTGATAAAGAAAATAATTGTTTATGTCAATTTGGTTTTGAAATCAACTATTTTAATTTTTAGATGAATTCAATGACCACATCTACAATGGCCTTTTAAAGTTTTTGATAAAATTCTTATTTAATTTTTGTTATGGATAAGTCAATTCATAGTAATGATGCAGGTAACAATAATGGTGTTATTGGCAATCGATTTCGCAGTTATTGTAAGATTTATTGTTATATTTTATTTAGTATATTATTTCAAATTTCACAATTTAGACCGTAATTTAAGAAAAAAACAGAACTTACGATACCTGCAACGAATTCATGAAAAATCATTTGGTCGTGCTACACAGAGTTTTTTTTCTAATTCATGTATGCTTTTTCATATAAACGCAAAATGTTTTCGAATCGTTTGATTATAATTTTAGCATATGAAAATGAAATTGATTACGTAGTGGCTGGTCCTAACCGTTATGATGAAAAATCAATTGATATAGACTTTCTGGAAAATCATACATATCAAGAACGTTAGTAGAATATTAATTCATATTTAGATTCATCTAAGTTCTGCACCTTATAATATCATTCATTTCTTTTTCTTTTATATTTTAGATGATTCTTGTAACAATGAAGATCAAATTATTCTCGAAAATGAAATGCTTCAAATATTATACGAAGAAGATTCCGTTGATGATGATTCATATGAATCTGAACAAGATGAACATGAAACATTAATCGATAGTGAAAATAAAAAAAATAAAAGTTTTTTTATTGAAATTGTAAAATTTATTCGACAGTCAAATTTAAACAAAACAACAACTATTTCATTATTATCGTTATTAAGATCAGTACATAAATTGAACATTCATGATATTCCAACAGCGACAGATGCATTGTGGAAAAAGCTCGATATTTCATTTAACTATGAATCTTTTTTTTTCTGCACCAACTGCTTTCAACAATTGACAAAATTTACAGACATTTGTTTCATGTGCAACAACAAGAGAAACGTTAATTCCGAGCTCTGCATTTTCTCATTAGTGAATGAGATTGAAAGAGTTGTTGCAGCAAATATCAAATTAATGGAGTGGTATGAATTACCAGAGCATCAGACAGGTGCGGATATTATTAATAGTAAGTGATACAGGAATCATATTTTTAAACGATGATGTTATGATTACTCTCTTTTTTTAGGTCCCATTTATAAACAACAACGAAGTTTTGGTACATCTCAAATAACTTTAATGCTCAGTACAGATGGCAAAAATATTATCAAGTCAAGGCAAACACAAAGCAGTGTTTGGCCAGTCAGTGTTTTGACCTAAATTGATTTGAGTGATATATTTTCATTTTTCAGATCATGTCGTTTATTGCTGAAATTCCTTATCCGATTCGTGAGTATTATAACAATATTATTTTACTCGGTCTTTGGCATTCACGTGTAACTCCACCTGCTTCAATACTATTGGATAAAATTGTCAAGAATTTGAAATTGTTGAAAGCTACTGGAGTAAATTTGCAAATAAACAACAGTAAGTCAATGATTGTTTACGAGTCAAGGAAATATTTCACTTAGCAAATAACTTAATATACTGTTTTTCAATCTTCTATCTTCCAATAATATTCATTTTTCGATATTTGCACCTAATATTGTGGATTTTTTATAGCAATCAGGCACTTCTCTGTGAAAGTGCAGTTGATTAGTGGTGACTTACCTGCTCGTTCTAAGTGTAATCAATTAGTTAATCATAATGGATTTTATTGTTGTTCCCGGTGTTTGATGGAAGGTTGGCGTTGCGCCAAACCATGTGGTCATCATACCTTGTATCGTTGGATAGATTTTATCCAATCACCCCCACCACCACGAACGCAAGAGCATATTAACGAATGTGCGAAACGAATTGGTGCTTCAAGTGAAAATTCATTTGGTGTGGTTGGTGTTTCTCCATTGTTCTCTTTATTATCGGTACCGAAACAATCCACATTCGATTATTTTCATCTGGTTCTCGAAGTCAATTTCCGGTAAGTAACTATTATTATACCATTAAAAATTTCTTTTTTCTATGATTCAAGCAAGCTTTCATTTTGTTTATCTTATCTTTTTTTAATTTTGTGCTTAAACTTCATTCATATTATCAGTCGAAACTCTAAAAATAGTAATGCGAATAAATGTAACATTTCTTTGAATGATTAAACTTGAGCTAGGATTTTTACTTCACCTTTGCACTGTAATAGAAATTGTTGTCTGCTTTTCTTATCGAACTAATAGTTGTCAACGTTTGCATAACCACTCTGTAGTCCTTGCTAGAACCAGTTTTCTGTAAGCTATGGTTATTCTATGATTCTGTATTACAGATCATTATTATTCGAGTGGCATGATATTATTAAATGTGATTCTGGCATAATAACTTTCATTAATAATTGTCTTGAAGAAATTGAATATCCCAATTCTATGAATCGTTATCCTCGAGATTTCGGAAGTTATCCAAAATGGAAGGCTTCACAGTTGCGAACATTCATGATGTACACAGCTCTGCCAGTTTTGATTCGGTTACGCCTTACCATGAGGAATTGTTTTCCAGAAATCTATGTATTTCATTTTTCTTTATTATTTATTTACGTCCGTGTATTACGACACTTTTCTGATTGTACTGATGTTTCCAATATGCCTATATTTATACAAACATATCTTCGTCTATTTTCCTCTTTGTACAACAAATGCAAAGAATTATATTCCGTTCACGCAATGATTCATTTGTGCGAACAGGTTCAAGACCATGGTGGTCTTGCATACCACAGGTAAAGGCAAACATCTCAGATTTATGGTTTCTTGGGGTAGAATTTTATGTGTCCTTTTTTAGCTTATTTGCATCCGAAAGTTGTCTGCAATATATTGCCAAGTATGCCCATGGGGCGGTCGCTCTTGGACAACAAATTTCTTTTTGGTGGTCTGTTTTTAGCCAAATTCAGTCAAAACAAGTGCAATATAGTCCACAATTGTTAATTAATGAACAGCTCATCGACGATAATTTTTTGGATTGGAAAATTAAAGACAGTTATCAACAAGAATTTCAATTGATTTATAGCCAGATGTTTGGTGAATTTCCTGATGCATCAGTGAAGTACTATTCTAGGTATCAGCGTGGTTTATTAGTGTTTCACTCCATGATGTACAGTCGACGCAAAAAGTCCTGTAGCTATAAAGTATGTGTTAAAGTAAATGATAATGAAACAAGCTCAAGTTTATACTATGGACAAATTCTTTTCTTTTTTTTATGTGAAAAACGAACCGTTCTTTTTTTTTAATCAATTGTATAATTCAAAAAACAAATTTTCTTCTCTTCTCGAACCGATGGAAGAGATTCCGAATTGGTCTATGTATCTAGATAGGTACTATCCAATTATACGTCGTTCAATGTCTAGTCTTGTTATATATCCATGTTCATTTATTATGTATAAGTGTATTTTTGTTAAACTTGATGAAGAATTTTTCGTGTGTACTCCTGTTGAACTTGAAACAGAACATGATTGAGGAAGCAAATTATTTTAAGGCTTCAATGAATAATGCTTCCTTTTTCAGGTGATTTTTCATACATGCTCAATCGTACTGGTTCCATAATGCCTGGTCGTGCTCTAAAGTCACCATCTGCTAATTCAAATAGTCAGCCACCATTTGCTTGTGATCTAGACGAATGGGAGCCTGACGAAAATGACTTCGACGAAAGTAAGTTTTCTTCATACATACGATATACCAATAGTTTTAATAAATCTTTTTAGACAATCCATATATTCGAGATGTACCAATTTTTAGCCAACAACAGTATCAGACTTCCATTCGACACACAAATCAAAATAAGCATACAGGTAAACATATTTTGATATATCAATTAACTATTTTTTTTTCAGGTACTTACTACACGCCTCAGATTAAGAGAAAGCGTATACAAGATCCAATGGAAAGTACATATCAAAATCCAGTACACGAATCTTTAAATTTAATACAAACTATGATAAAAGATCTGAATAAAAAAATTGATTATGTAACAAAAAAAGAAAATGATTTCGAAAAAAAATTAGACAATGTTGACAAAAGACTGGGTGGATTAATACGCAAAGTGAATAAAGTAATTATTATATCTTTTTCTTTAAGAAACCTTTTGATAGATTTTTTGAGTATTGAAATGAAAACAGAATTAAAATCAAATTCAAAATTATATTTTAGTGAGATCAATTTATAAAGTTAGATTCCAGTTATTACTCTACGTTCAATTTTAAAATACTAAAACTTTCAAACTGAAAGAAAGATCATGATTAGAAACAGAAACAGGATGAAACGCTAATTTTTTTTCTTGCTATGTGTGAATTAAATAATTTATATATAGATTGCAACAAGATCCTTGTAGAATAATGGTTTGGAACGAAAGAATAATGCTAAATAAAACATATAAACTTTATTTGCTTTAGAATCCAGTACCAAGTGAAACACCTAGTGATCTACCTCCAATCGTAAGTTTTGCTGCTTTTTTCTTTTTGCTACATTCTTATGTTAGATTTACAATGGCCGAAATTTGTTACGTGATCCTTTGAGTCCAACTCCTGGCTGTTTAATGAAGAAATTGATCAATGAGTTATTTACAAAAAATGAAATTATGGAAGATAACCATGAACAAGAAAACGAACGAACAACGAAAATCAAAGGTAATTAATTTTTATCATGTCATAAATACTATCTAGCTAATATATTTATTTTCAGATGCTATTGAAACAGCATTCTTCCAAGGAGACAAAGACAAAGTTGAAGGTTTTTGGGAATATGAAGGTAAAATCATACGTGGTAATCAAAGACGTGGACTTGCTCATCGCAAAAAATTATCGTAAGTGAGTTTTTCTATCGATCTATCTCTGAATACTTATTGATCTATCTTTTTAGGTTGTTATCAGAACAACAAATAGCAACATTTGATGAACCAACAATAAAAACAGTAAACAATAATGAAAACCAATAGCCACTTTCGAAATGTTTTTAAAGCATCTCTTGAACTCGTATTCTTTTTTTGCTACTTTTTTAACCACACTACGTAACATTATGAAAATGTTTTTTTTTTGTTTACTCAGTAATTGAATATCTCTGTGTATTCTTGTGATTTTTTTTTGTTACACTTTTTGTGAACTGTATGTTGGAAAAATTTCGAAAGAGATAAAGCTCGATATGAAACAAGTCATTGTATTTTAATAGAAGATGCAAGTAGAAGAGGCGAATGAGTCCTGCATAACAGAGGCCAATTGTAATCGTTGTTTATGGCGACATCGAACGCATTACGAACGGTAGAGGAAACGCGTTCTGAACGGACGAACATGTGGCGACCTACTTGTTCGGAACGCGTGCAATGCTCGTTCGTCTCGACCTGGGATATTTATGTGGAATTCTTGAAAGCACGCAATAGATGGCGTAAGCTAGCACTACCGGTCGTACTTATATATGATATAGGAATGTTGATTCCATGCTGATAGAAGTAAAAAAGTAGTCTTCCCACAAATAACAAAAACCGCGAAAATCTCCGAAAACCGGGTAGTGAGGTGGAAATCTCCTAGGAAAATCTGTAAAAATTTGACCTTTTTTTAAAACTTTATATATATTCTGAAAGAGGAAACTTCGCTGCATCTTCCTATGATAAAAACTCGACTTCGATTACTTTGCGAAAAAATGACTTTTCTGAGAGGGGAGGGGTCCTTAATCGAACTTTTGATTTTATCAGTTTTCAAAGTGGAATATAATCATTTAGAAATAAAACTCTTCTCAAAGGATCATTGCTCAAATTTAGAACTTGGTGAATATTGAGTATTAACAGCACTTCGTCCACTTTTCAAGTTCTAAGACAAATTAAACACTTTTTACGCTCTTTAAAGCTGATCTATCTATGTTAGCAGCAGTGAGATCTTTTGCTTTATAAAATATAAAAGAAAGAAAAAAAACACATAGTTCTATGAGTAAATTCTTTGTTTCAAGCTATACTTTATTTACTACAGCAGGAATTAATAGGGTGTCATCTCTATTATGAAAATCTTCACTATGAATTATTTCTTCATTTTAACTATACGAATACCAACAAAGTTGTTTTACAAACATTCTCTCATATCTCAAAGTACATTGGCTTTTGTTACCGCTCCAGAATGGTCCAACCGGGTGAAGAATGATGCCGAGGATATGACTCCTTTCTTTCTGATCGGAAATTTTTCTTAATATTATTAGTCAAAAAAAAAATTAAAAAACAAATAAACCCTAAGATTTTGATAAACTTTCTATGAAAAATTTAAAGATAAATTATATTTTTCTTCAACATCGTCTAAAGTAAAATTAAAACATTTTCTGCGACATGGCAGGCAACGACTTTAAAATCGTAGTTGATCTGAGAATTCTTTTATCTTCAGCTTAAGTGATATACTACGAAGTTTTAACATCTGAACTGTTTCGTTTATTAGAAACACGTTATAATCGTGACCGTTGTCGATGACAAATATTTTTATGAAGTATCACAAATACTATTTAAGGAAAGTTTAGTTGTTCGAACGAAATGATGACATATAACGGAATTTTTCATCTGTCCACAAAAAAAATTTCGTACGGAGAAGTTTCGTCACGGATTTATGCTTTAATTCAAGTAAATTTTAATTCACTCTATTTGTTTTGTCTAAAAACATGATTTGTATGGATAGTTAGCCACATAGATTTTTTTGGCGTTAAAAGGATTAGAAAAGCTGTTTTTTAAACGAGTAAGTAGTTTTTTAAATTGAAAATTTTGCTTACATAATAAATAATGAAAAAGAACATAATAATCATCCTATCGAAAAAAAATGTCAATGCGTCTTTTAATCTTGATCAATTAAGATCTTTTCTGTGTATTTCTGTTTTAATCATTCACTTCTCCTGTCGTATATCTTGGTGGATATCTCGCATATATTCCAATATCTTTTCTGCACATGAGAGAGTACTAATTGAATTATATTCTATGCAATGAAAATACTTAAGAATCTGTTTCTGCCCAAAAGAGACATGAATTGTGAATTTTTTTTTTACTTCACCCTCAAATTTCCAAGTGTCGAACTA
This sequence comes from Rotaria sp. Silwood2, assembly GCA_905329745.1. NCBI lineage: Eukaryota > Metazoa > Rotifera > Eurotatoria > Philodinida > Philodinidae > Rotaria > Rotaria sp. Silwood2. Next base: position 10,247 of record CAJNSZ010001620.1, read on the forward strand.
TTTCTGTTATTGCTCAAGATAAACTACACACCTGTAAAGAAAAGTGGAAACATGAAAAACTTCTTTCATCAAGTTAATTTCCCATAAACAGTCAAAGGTCATATCATTAAAAAAAATTTAAAAAAGACCAATATAAAATATTTAGTAAATTTACATTTTCAGATCACTTATTCTATGACTTATTGTTTTCTATTGATCAATCCTTTTAAAATTTATGAGCAATCAAATAAAGAGAACAATGAATTGGTTTCTCATTAATCATTGACTCTCATGTTCTTTCTTATTTTTTCTCGAAGACACTCGCCACAATATCCCTTGGAGATAATATTGGAGATAATGGTGCACAATATTTCGCAGAACTACTCAAAGAAAATAAGGTATGTTACAAGTGCAAATGTTCCAACTCTTACAGTAGATTACACTAAGTTTTTAATAATCAACAATCGAATCTGAGATTATAGTGGAAAAATTTTTGAGAGCAACTTGTCAAGTTCTTTTTTTTTTGTAATTGAATTGTTAGGAGAGTGTTTTAAACATGCAAATCGAATCTAATAGATGCATAGAAGATTTTTTGAATAATTAAATCTGTTCAAGATCACTGAAGTGTATTTTAGGATCATATCTTTAAGTTTGAATAAGATTTTATGATAATTTCACACCGACTTAGTATTTCTTTTTATCTTACCCCAACTTTTCTGTCTAGTCTTGTATCAAAGAGAACGTTTACTGTTATGAATTCCGTCTTTAGATATAATTAAGTTTTTATCCAGAAATTTAAAAATCAACGAGGGTTGATGCTAATATTGAATAGCAATTTCAGGTAGAGAAAAAAGTATAAAGTGGTGAGGAGTTTTAGATGAAAGATTGCTGTCTTTGTCAGGAAGTTCAACTGAATGTTTCAAAATTCAGTTTTTGATTCAACAACTAGAATTTTATCATATATAGTTCCAATTTTTCACCGAATGAAGAAGGTTAAAGAGAATGGGATTGTGAATAAAGAAACCAGACAACCACATCCTCCAGTATTTCTGTTAGCATGTTGAATACATTTCATTCAAATTTGTATAAAGGGCATTCAATTAAGTATATCTTGACATTTTCGGCTTAATTTAATAATTTTGTTAACACTATTGTTTAAGGAAAATCTTCTAATCACTTTTCTCTTTTCTTGGGAATATTTTGTTTTCCAGCTTACTTGACAAGATATACCAACGGATTCTATCATCAAAAATGAGTATTCGACGTTGAACTATGATAAGGGTGTGAGTGTGGAGTGTGGGTGTGGGTGTAATTGTGGGTGTGAATAGAGGTAAGACACTTATCAACACCCGCACCCACACACCCACCCACCCTCATGATGGTACTTCGCTGATGATCTTTATACGAAAAAATTACCTGTCGACATTAAGTAATATTTCAGAAATCATAGAATATCATTTTTAATCAGTAAAAAAAATAATAATTTACTGAGATTGACGTTTTTTCATAAGGAAATGGGATTCTAAGAAAATGAGAGGACACTTTTTACAGTAGAATTAATTATGAAAAACTTTTGACATCGTTACTTAGTATGATCTTTTTTTCATAGCTACACTAGAACAAATCATGCTGTTGGGTTAATAGATTCTCTGAGTCTCATCAATTCGAGAAAAATTTCTGCACTTTTATGTCTAATAGTAGAATTCATTGATATGTATTGTTCACTAGACTAAACAAGAAAATATTCTAAACTTGAAGAACAAACGTTCAATGATGATGAGACTCTTTCCTGCAAGTCTTTTCAATACTATTCTTTACAAATTTTGTTAAATTAAACTGAAAATATCGAAATCTGTCTAATGAAATGTATTTTACAACTAATTAATACAATAAAATCAGTCAACGCTGAGATATTCCTTCATCATCTATGTCATATAAAGACTGAAAGACTTAAAAAGTCAGTTTAAGACAAGTGTAGATGATAAAATCTGAAGAATCGTCGTACAAATATCAAAGAATACAACCTGCATTACTAAAAGTTCTAGTAAGTTAACTTTACATTTCATCCTCCATAGATATGCACCAAAATTTTCATATTTTCTTGAAAATTCCCTTATATTCAAGCATAAATATATTAGAAATCGGATTCTAGTTGTCCGTAGTACTAACTCAATACTGCATCGGAAAAAATAAGCAACATTCTCTTCGTTGATCTGATGAAATGAATTTTTGAAGTTGAGTCTCGTATTGAAAAAGCCAAACTGTCAGTAAAAATTGTTATGTAAGTGGCAGTGAAATTTTATCACATGTTTAGATAGTCAATAAGAAAACTATATGTCTGGTAAAAATTTCATGATTGTCTCATGGTCTTGACAAGTTATTCATGTTTTTAATGTTAAGATGAATTTTCAAAAAGGAACTAGACATTTTTGAAAAATTCTTATCAATCAAATTTACAAAAGAAAATTTTTGTAAGCAAAAAACAAGTACTACAAGTTAAGTTTGATTGTATGCAAAGTAAAAACTTGAATTTGCTCACGACAGATTATAGCCTTTATTTAACGAGTCATTTAGCAAGCTCGTTACTTTAAACAATAATCGATATCATCCAGTTCGTTACACTTCAATTATTGTATATCAACAATGTTCATTATTCAGACGTTGTCTCATATCTTCAAAAACTTTTACTTCAGATTTCATGAGAAATTATAACAAAGGCTATGTTATCAAAGAAATTTAACGTCAGTAACTAATGTACAAAAGGCATAGTTGTTATTGTTAAGTTTTCATCTTTTTCTACATCTATCAGTCATTTAGAGTATGCCTGTATGTGTACTCATGGCATGACTCTATGAAATAAGCGTCTTAATTTTCAGCGATTCGATCCATTATGAATTCTTATGAATTTATTCTATTGGATAACTTATGCAGCATAACTCGGCTTTTCTCTCACTTTTACTATAGTTTAATAAATATTTTTTTAATAATATTACACCATTTTCTATGTATTTCATGAAAAGAATGACCATATAGTACTGATCTTGTAGCGAAGAAGTTTCTTGAGCGAAATCAAATTAGGTCACAAAAAATATCTTCTGAAATTAGTTGCAAGACTGACTTACAATTGACTCTATTCATTCAATCTTGAATTTCAAGAGAATTTAATCCAGTATTGAATTTCTTAAGCGAATTAAAGCAGTTTCAATGCACTACGATTGCTATTTACCGATCCGAAGCAATAATTGTTGGTAGAAACTTCTTTTTCTTTTAACAATATTCGATGTTATTTAAGTATAAGTAATATCCTTTTGTTTTTCATAAAATCTGTTGTCCTCTATTAGTAATTGTTAATTCCTGACAGAGAATTCTTGAGTCATTCTTATCAAATCGGAAGACTATCGTCAATGTCTAATATATCAATATGGTCTTATATTTTACAAGTAGTTTGGCTTTTTTGAGAATGACGAGTAGTTCGATACCGAAAAATGTAATCATAAACGATAAACATTCGAAAAATTAAATTAAGAAAATAATAAACTATCCGAAAACTTTGCAGCGTATCTCACTTGATGATTTTGTTTTTCTCATCTTTTTTGCACTTGCTTCTTTACTGACCAAACGTTGAGACTGATGATCAATCATATAAAGAGACAGATTATATGGGTATAATTAATTACTGATTCATGTTCATCCTTCCTTTTTCATGTAAACTCTCAACGCACTCATACTCGGCAACAACAAAATCTGAGATCATGCAGCACAACATTTTGCAGATGCCTTAAAAATCAACAAGGTAAGATAAGTTTTGAGTGAATCTCTAAATTAAAAAGATTCATTAATTCAAAATACATACATGAAATTCTTCGTACTAAACAATTGAATCAACAACTATTTGAATACAATTTTTGAGATGAAATTGTCAAAACTTCATGGTGTTACAATTAAAGAAGTTAATTAGCAAGAGTATCTGAGTTTTTACAACAGAATCTAAACGATAAAATATTAAAATTCTTCATCAGCTGTTTTCAAGTTCACTCGAGGGTATTTTGGAAATGATGTTTTTAGATTTCAGCAAGATCAGTTGAGAAATTTAACTAAGTTTGATAGTTTTGAATCATAGATTTATAATCCATAAAAGAAAATTGAAATGTTTAAATAGAGTGACATTTTATTCGAACTGCATTAATTAAGATTTGGAACACTTCGTAAACATAGGACATTATCTAGATTATGTAGGATGCTGCTTTTCAACGAAATATATTTGACTTGATACCAGTATAATTGTAATACTTTAGTCACTTGTAGTTTTGATTTCTTTACCACGGCAAGAATCTATTAAACATTTGTGAACATAATACTATAAGTTTTTCTATTGTCTTTCTGTTCAGTATAATCTTGAAAAGTATTTTTCATTAGAAGACTTCATCTCTATTCTTTTTAAAATTGAAATGCTTCTGTTAAAATACGGATGATGATGATATTAGGTCGTATTAATCAGAAAACTTACGACAAACTGATGATTATTCTGTCTTTTTAAAATTCTTACTATCTCTAGCGAAATTTATGTGATTAAATTTCAATTTTATTTTAAGATTTGACCTATTTATTTCAAGTATGAAAGAAGTTAATAACATATTTTTCTCCGTTTATGTAATATGTTGTTAGATTTTAGTCTAAAAGTAGTTAAATCATTTAGGAAAGAGATATGGGTTTCAAATAGAACTCTATCAATAATTGTTCACTGGACTTCTTCAAAAGAGTTGATTCTATTCTTAGTCGATTATATCAATCTATAGAAGCTTATATGATATGAGATTAGCTCATCCCCACGAGTAGATAAATGCACCATTGGCCATAGTTTCAACTTCAGTTTAATTTATCAAAAACTATCTTCTTATGAATATCATATATATCCAGAAAACTCTCTTTTAATTAGTGGAAAAGAATATATAACATATCAATACGGATACAAATCCTTCTCTTATATGATGCCTAAGGTTATTTTTCACGTCACAGCGTAAACTAAACAATCTCATACAGATAGTTAGCTCAATTGTATTGGATAAATAAAGATGTCAGAGAGTATTCGTAAGCAAACATCATGATTATTGTTAATTTTAATAATAGACACTCATCAACCTGTGGCTTTCAGAAAATAAAATCACGAACGATGGAACACAACATTTCGCCGAAGCACTAAAAGTCAATAAGGTAAGCTTTCTGTCCTGTTCAGATGAGATATCTCACACTTATGTTCACTTTTTCATAAAAATTCACATGAAATTCTTCATATTTGAAGCTTGAATAGAAAACTACTTAATATTCATGTCTGATAGAGTTCATAATTTTTGTCCATAAATTCCTCACAAACATCAGAAACACATTGTATGAAAAAGTAAAGGATCACCTACGAAATGTACTAACTCGTCTTGTGACACAGAATGTTTATACAATTGTGAATATTAGTTCAAAATGAGAACTCTGAGAAATAAGGCATTTTCGATCAAGAAAAGTGAGCTCGAAATGCTTTTAATTAATAATTTTCTAGGTGATGAATTGTTTGGAAAGATGATTGCAAGCGTTCAGAACTAATTTCTTTGGACTAGTTTCTTCCTAGTTTTTGATGTCAAATTATTGGTAAATGAATCTTCTTCATGAAAAGAAATTTTTGCCAGAATCCATTTGAAAGATTTTTACTTGTCTTATGATTTTTCATAAGATAAATGTTAATAACTGTTGTGTCCATTAAATGCTTTATTATAAACATATCTGAATTCTATCACATAAATACGACTCATTCAGACAGGTATTGAGACCTGTAATAACATAGTTGATTCAGATATTTTAATGCTTTATCAATGTAGGACAACAGCTACTCTATTTTGAATGCTCTCCTTTAAGAGAATATACTTTTACTTTTCTTAATATGATTGTAACACAGAAGTCTTTGGTATTTTGAATCGCTTTAACGTATCCAATATGCAGCAGGATTCTCAGTCAGATAATACGAGACTTTCTTTAATATTTCGTTTTACATATCCTTGAGATATACTTTAATCAGAAAAGCCCTTATCTATTCTAATTAAAAATACAAAGTATTGGCAGTCCAATTTTTGATGATCTTTTAATATCATATGAATTAGAAAACTACTAAAGAATTATTTTTGATATCTGATTTGTTTATATAGTAACTGTGTCTTTAGCAAAATTTGAGTTATTAGATTTCTATTGGATATTAAGAATCATTCGATTTACTGGAAGCCATAAGAAAGTTGATTCAGTCAAATATCATTCATTAATTTAAAATGTAATTAAATTTAAAGTCAAAATAAGCGAGAAAATGAAGAAACAAGACTAGAGTTTCGGCATAGAATTCTATAAAGATCGAATGATATTTCTTTTCCAAGATAATAATTTTTTTCTACCTGATTGGAATAGTCTTGACAAATTTCTCGAATACATTGTTAGGACATCTGACAGTAACGGAAAGTAAAAGATTATGAACATTTCCACTTTCCATTTTCATCATATGAGCAAAATATTCATTCGGAAAGTTTCTACAATCAAAAAGATAATCTTTATGAACTTAAATTTCTTTAGTCATATTCATAAAATTACTATACAAATATGACTAAGTATATAGGGTGTTCCAAAAGTCATGATCACTTAAGAAATGTGTATAAATCTCTTATTAATAAAGATTTATCTAATAATTTTTCTTATTTGTTAGACAAGAGTAGTGAGTTTTTTTTTATAAAGAAAAACTTCATAAATAGTAGGGTGGGTGTGGAGTGTGGGTGAGTGGAGTATGAGTGTAGATGGGTGTGAGATGCCGGTCTACTTTTTTCCTTGAATATGTTACCACTCCCATACCCTAAATTATAACATCCTAAGAGCTCTAATGATTGTACAGATATTCTATTCTCAAGTATCCGTAACTTTAGTATCCCTTAATAAATAACATAGAGACTCATATTACTTGAATAGCAAACCAGCTAGTTCACTAATGAATGATCACGACTTAATATATAATATCATTTCTCTGATTCAAAGTCATAGAAGAACAAAGTGCAAGGATATTGTTTTCATTGATTAAATAAACTATATGGAATATAAATTCGGAAACATATGTTGAGTAAAATGTCAATTTAAGGCAAAACTTCAATGATGAAAAATTACTGGAATAAAATGATTTTTTTGGAAGATAGAATAAAATTCGTGTCGTAAATTCATTTGAGCAGAACAAATTGCTCAAGATCTATCGAATCTTCGGTTATTTTAATATCATCCAATTGATTTTCCTGAAAAATTTTGTTTAATTTTCGGCGTCCTTCCGATGCGCTCCCAGTAAATATAAGACATTTCTGATGGACTCCAAATTTTTGAACTTGAACAAGTAGAAGAACACCAGCATCACTTGCTGAACTCTCATTATCTCGATTCAGATCAGTGACAATTCTAAATGTACCACTATTTTTTAATCGTGCTCCAAATTTGGATCGTAGAAAGGCCATTGCACCTTGAGTTGTAGACTTTGGAATGAAATGAATATTGATTTGAGTACCAAGAGTACGGGCTTTTTCCATTTGAGTGTGGGTCATGTTCTTGATTCATCTCACATTCACTCACCCCCACACTCACACACTCCTAGCAGAGTCTAAACTAGAGAACAAAGAAGTACTTTATGCATTTTAAAGAAAAAGTACAAGTACAGCTAGAACACGATTGTAGTACGCCTGGAACACATGTATTTTCAACTCTAGTGTTTCCCCATTAGATTTTATTGAAAAATAAATTTAGCAAAGGATAGATATTCATGAGAAATAATTCAGCATGCTCTAGAACTTCAACTGAAAATAATTATAAAAAAATGAACCATATGATCATAGACGAATAACAAGAAATATGTTCACGTTTTCTTCGTCTTGATATTCTTAATAAAAGAATTCATCTTTGTCACCTTTTAAAACTGTAAGAGTCTTTCTTTTGCCGTTATTATTTATATCACTAAAGGGATATTTTTATTAATTATTAACTGATCTAAATGAAAAGAAATTTCATTTGTTAATTCATCTTTTAATTAATTTAATTTTGGCATTAACTCACTTTATAATTTCTTCAGTAGATTGAAATGGTGTTATTTTATTAAAAATAAGTTTTTGAATATTTGTAATTATTTTAAAATTGTGTTCACTTTTCGATGAGGTCGATTAATTAACAGGAGAAAAAGAAACGTATCTTAAATAATGAAAGCGATAGTTGAAGAATGATACAGATTAGAGTTTTATAAGACATAATAAAAGGAATCAAAGATAGAAGAATTTGATACATATTAGATCGTTCGTTATACAATAATTTCATATATTGTCGTATTTGTTGCCATTCACGATCTTATTATTTACTAAAACTAATGATGAAGACCTTTAAATCAAATGATGAAAGTTTGATGGAATACATTAATACTTTCACTCTTACTTCTCATTCTATATTTGTACTATCAAGGAATTGCTCGTCTAATGAATACTATTCATAGTGGATAATTAAAGATGTTGACAATTTCTAAATGTAATAAAAATAAAATCAACTGGTAACTCTCCGCGTTCCCGATTACGAACACTTCTCTGCTAATTGACTTCGATTTTGTTACCAATTACAACATAGTATTCTCATTACAATTAAAACAACATATTTATCAAAGGTTCTTAATATTTCATGTAAAATCCTTTTCAATTCAATCAACAATTTCTACCTGCAGTAATTTGTTAATTATCATGAACGAATTATATTTATCTTTCTCACAATACATTTTTTTATTGAAACAATGTTTACAATATTAATATTTACAACAAAGGAAAATATGAGAAAAAATTTTCTGGACGAACAAATAGCTCTGGAATCACAAGAGATTCTATTTGAGCACAAGTATGCCGTGCAGCATCATTAGTAAAACCTTCTGTTACAGTCGCTAATGTTTTGTATTTAATGTCGAGATGCATCAGACGAGGTAAACTAGTGTTTTTATCGAAGAGAAATTGTATCGCATATGTAGTATGTGCCACTGTGAGATCGAGTCTGAGTAGATGAGGAAATTTGATAAATGTAGACGAATGTTGCTTATTTTTTTGTGATTCTCGATTAATAATTGATAGACTTTCGAGAAATGGAAAATCTTGTGAAATGATTTTAAATAGTTCATTTTCAAATGGACGTATATCGTGCATTAGCAACCATCGAACTTTCGTGAACAAACCACCTTGAAAACGACTTGTCATAAATAAAAAATCATTGAAATGATACGGAAGTGAATAGACATGACAGCAGCCCCAGTTTTTGTACGTGAGCTGATCATCAGCATATGAATTCACTTGTTGATATCCTATTTTAATGAAACTATTGAGAATATCGTTGTTCGATGGAAGATCAATATCAATATCATTGTTGAAAATATCAGTATGTATACTGAAATTAAATTTGCTTAGCTGTGGCATATACATGAGGAAATCATTGTATAATTGAGTACCATTAATATAAGTTGATTCGTTTCTTATTACTGAAAGAAATAATGTTAATTCCTCAAGATTTAACATTCGACGAAGCAATGGAACGATACGATTGTCATAACAACATGTATACCAACGCGATGTTAGTGAGAAACATTTCAACTCAGGAAGACTTTTCTAAAAACAATCGTTAAATTTCATAAGTTTTTTTTCTATTCAATATTCCCAATTATACTTACTGTGTTATCGATATTCGATGATGCTCTTCTAATTTTGACTATATCAATACTCAATATAGACAAATGTTTGAGACGTCCATCAAGAAGATAAAGACAATCATCAAAGGTATATAGAGTAATAACTAACTTAGTTAGAGATGAAGATACAAAAGTTGTTGATGGTAGTTCAAAAAACGAAAATTCCATGCATTCATCTATCCACCGTAAACCAAAGGTCAAATCAGTTAGACATTTACCAATAGATAATATAAATGAAAATATGTTTAATTCACTTCCACCAGGTACGCCTCTTTCTCTATCACGAATTCTGACTTCAAGACGTGTAATTTGATTAGTAAAAAGATGAGGAAGTATATTGTCACCTGAAACGTATAAAACAAAAGCCTAGTAGTTCATGGAAAGAAATGAAATTTACAACTATACCTGTTAAATGCTGAAAAAGTGTTTCTGATTGAAAATTGACTAGTGATAACGATGTAAGAACAGGATAATCAATAGCATTAAGAATACATTTCATAGAACGTGGTTCAATAGTGAGTTTAGTTACGTTATGATAAATTTGAGGTAATATTTTTGTACGAATTCGATCAAAAATTTGATTATTTACTGGAGAGTTATGATCAAGCAATGGTGGAATCGTTAAATCTAAATGACGAACATAGCAAGGATCGAGTACTAAACGATCAAATCGTTGATCGACATCCACCAATGAATAGAGCGTTTCGATCATATGTAGCTTGCTAAATATGATAAGTAATACTTCTTCAGGTAAATCGAGTATATTAACATCGTTCTTATTTGACGTATGCATATTCATATCTATCCGACATTTTCTGTTCAGTTCTATTTCTTCTTCTCTACATCGATACATGCATATATATATAATATATAGGTATGATGGGAAAAGGTAGGAAGAAAAAATATCGAAAGACAAAAATGTCGAAAATAAAAATATCGAAAACAAAAATAAAACAAATGTAGATGGATAGAAATACTGTAAACGAGAGTATATTGAAGTACAAATCTCCCCGCCCTCACCTTCAATCTTAAATGTTCATCTTCTCCTCATATTCTTGTTTTCGACATTTTTATTTTCGATATTTTTTCCTTTCGACATTTTTTCTTTCTGCCTTTTTCCATCCATTCTATATATATATATCTTGAATTTTCTCATTGCCGTCTATGAGAATAATGTTGATACAGTCATGTTAGACAACGATGAATGACCGAAGCTATTGACCTTTTTGCCTAAAATATTTTTTTTATTGTTGAAGAATAGATATGATGCGGTCATCAGTTGTGTGAAGATATTTATCATATATTAAACGTATTATAGTCGATAGGACGATGCTGTCAATTAAATATATATAAATAATTTAGCTATCTATATCGATATTTTCTCTTTGAAAGAAATGGAAAAATTTCATTGTATTATTCATTCAGAAATGATGATTTGGAAAAAAGAGAAAAAAACCAGTAGAATTTTATAGTCAGACATAGTTGAATAATACATGAATCTTGTTATTCCCTACTTTCTCGATCAATAGTTAAAGGAAGATTTTTTGAATTATTGCTATCGACGGATGTAGAAAGATTTGTTTTTAAAATGATCGATTTTTTATAGTAATGAAAGATTTTTATTGATATAACTTAAATTTTCGTATAATTTTTCATAGTTTCATTACAAATGACTTATTGAATTTATAAATGTTCGGAAGATTAGATTTAGTAATTGAATGATGATGTTCTGATAAAGATTGATCAAAATTTTGAAGAGATGAGTTTTTTTCTAATTTTTTTTGTTCGATTGCTAATTGTTGAAGATAATTCGTTGATATTTGTCGTGCAACATCGAGTTTTTGTTGTTCAGCTAGAAGAAGATGATCTTGAGCTAGTTTATTTTGAGTATGTACAGTGTGTCTAAAAAATCCGAACGGATAAAAATATTGAATATCTCCATTTTCCTTTGATCAAATGAGCTCATTTTTTTCTTGGTGATAAAAGATACTTTAAAGTTTTGTTTCATAAGAAAACCGTTAACAGATACTACTTTCGACCATCATTTTTGACTTCAATATCGAAATGTACACATTTTCGATTTCTAAAAAAGCACTTTCGAAGGAAATTTCCCTAGACGATTTATTTTGACTTGAAACTTAGGCTAACGCAAGGTCTCACTCACGTCAGATTAATTTCAGAATGTTAGAATATAGTCTTTTCGGAATATAAATTGTTCAAAATTTAGGCGCTTTTCCATCGATACTGTGAGAAATTTGAAAAATGCATATCTCCGAAAAACTATATCCAAAAATTCTGAAATTTTCTCCAAAAGCTAGCCTGAGAGAGACCTCGTTTTGACCAAAGTTTCAGGTCAGAATTCGAAGCCTTAATTTGCTTCGAAAAATTGGAGTCATCAGGGATATAATCCACTAAATATTTCGTACTTCAGCCAAAACTGCACAAGAGCATGAGCTTTTTGGATATCGTTATACTCCAATCGTCCTCTAGCAATGGGAAGAATATGGCATCAAAACTTTCGAATGATCATATGGGCTCAAAATCATCTCGGGAACTCCCTCGAAAGCATTTTTTGACAAATCGAAAATGTGTACATTTCGATATCGAAGTTAAAAGTGATGGCTAAAGGTAGTATCTGTTAACAGTTTTCCTACAAAACAAAACTTTAAAGTATCCTCTATCACCAAGAAAAAAAGAACTCATTTGAGAAAAGAGCGATGAAGATATTCAATTTTTTTATCCGTTCGGATTTTTGAGACACCTGTATATCGAAAAACCATTATAACAAGAAACGATACTTTCCAGTAAACAAATAACCTATTCGAGCAAGTAAAAGTAATCAAATTTTAAAAGTCGTTCATTTTACTTTTAGACTAAAATCTAAGTTTAAGTACGATATTTGCACAATTATTTCAATCAATAAAAACACCTAATAATTTTATTCTTTATTCACGTCGTTTGGTCGTCAAGTAAAGAAGGAAAAATCGTTAGTATGACAAAATCAATTCTTGAAGTTTTGAACTCACAATCTTTTTAATGACAATTAATACATTTGGCATCGAAGTTGAATAAAATATTATGGATTTTTGAATGATAGAATACTGATGATTATTAATGCGTAATATATGCTATCTGATTTTATTATACATTTAACATTCATCATTTTGAAATACGTATGTGATAAGTAAACGATGGTGAATCGAACTAGATAGATAAAGAATGAAGTTCTCTAATTATGTATGACATAATCTCAATATGAAAAAGTGTTCATTCATCATCATGAATCTATGGCCTATATTTATCAGAGTACTTGGAAATGAATCGAATAAGTAGATTTATTCTGTCGAAAAATGTCTGATATTCTTTTACTTTTTTTCCCTAATCCAACGTACAAAAAGTTTATTTTTTTAAGAAACCGGATGATATCATGAACAGTATATGATTATAATAAAAACAGTTTTATCTTTTACTTGCATCGTCGATCAACATGTGAAGGAAAGGGAAAGCAAAGTAAGCCGAGCACAAAACAAATGCGTATCCTCATTCATTGCTAATGATTTTTTTATTTTCAACATTGCATCCGCTAAATATTATTTTTGAAATACCTCGTTCGTTTTATTTCAGCATCACATTAATTGATGGTATTGGGTTTTAATTTTGATTTTGATTTTGTTGTTGAAGTAACTGTTACAATTGCTGGTTACCCATTTCATACTGTTAAAGTTTGTTTATAAATATA